>LCTX01000341.1:0-14776 GCA_002233555.1 Limonomyces culmigenus | reverse complement strand
CGAGGACGAGGATGACGAGGAGGCTTCGGGCGAAGAGGAGGAAGGGGCGGACGAGGACTGGCACGGTGTTGACGGGTCCTTCCAAGCGGAAGAGGCCGACGACGACTCTGCCGAGGAAGAGGAGGGGGACGCGGAGCCGCCCCCGCGGCGCGCAGGCGGCTTCAAAGCCTGGGCGATGCAACAACTCAGCGTCTCGCAGCCCTACGTCTCCTCCGGCTCGCGGCCCTCCACGCCCCCGCCCCTCCCCTTGCCGCCCAAGCGCGCAAAGACCGTCCCCGCCGGGCCCGCGCGCGGGCCGCTCGGCGAGGCGCTCCCCGCGGAGGCAACCAGCGCGCTGGCGCGCCAGCGCACGACGCACGTGCCCGTCGCGCGCGCGGCGGACGTGCAGGCCGCGCGGCTGCTGCTGCCCGTGCTCGCGGAGGAGGCCGCGCTCGTCGAGGCCGTGCGCGCGCACGCCGTCGTCGTCGTGTGCGGCGCGACGGGGAGCGGGAAGACGACGCAGGTGCCGCAGTTCCTGTACGAGGCCGGCTTCGGCTCGCCCGGTTCCGACAACCCGGGGATGATCGGCATCACGCAGCCGCGGCGCGTCGCGGCGCTCGCGATGGCCGCGCGCGTCGCGCACGAGCTCGCGCTGCCCGCGTCGCGCGTGTCGCACCAGGTGCGGTACGACGCGAGCGTGTCGCCCGCGACCGCGCTCAAGTTTATGACGGACGGCGTGCTGCTGCGCGAGCTCGCGGGCGACTTCCTGCTCGCGCGGTACAGCGTGCTCGTCGTCGACGAGGCGCACGAGCGCAGCCTCAACACGGACATCCTCCTCGGCGTGCTCAGCCGCGTCGTGCGCCTGCGGAATGAGCGCTGGGCGCGCGGCGAGCCCGGCGACACGGTCCGTCGCCCCTTCCTTTCGCACCCCCCACACGCCAGCTGACGAGGCTGCAGCCGCTCCGGCTGATCATCATGTCCGCGACGCTGCGCGTCTCCGACTTCGCGGAGAACCCGACGCTCTTCGCGCCGGCGCCGCCCGTGCTCGCGGTCGAGGCGCGCCAGCACCCGGTGACCGTGCACTTCGCGCGGCGCACGGAGGCCGACTACGTCGGCGCGGCGGTGCGCAAGGCCGGCAAGATCCACGCGCGCCTCCCGCCCGGCGGCATCCTCGTCTTCCTCACCGGCCAGCACGAGATCCGCGGCGTCGTGCGCACGCTCGAGGGCCGCTATGGCCGGCGCGCGCTCGAGGAGCGCAGGAGGCGGCGCGCGCCGAGGGAGGTCCCGGAGGAGCGCGCCGGGACGGTCGTTGCGGCGGGAGGTGCGCTGGCCGGATCGGGATAGTGGGTCACGTGGTACTCATCCGACGCGGCAGTGGACGTCGAGGCGGAGGACCTCGACCTCGGCGGGCAGGACGAGGACCTCGCGGCGGACGTCGACGACGGGCTCGACGCGGCGCCGGACGCGGAGGACCTCGAGAGCGACGCGGACGAGGAGAACGCGCTGCTCGGGCTCGACACGGAGGAGAGCGAGGTGCCGATGCACGTCGTGCCGCTGTACGCGCTCCTCCCGAGCGAGCAGCAGATGAAGGTCTTCGACCCGCCGCCGGACGACGCGCGCCTCGTCGTCATCGCGACGAATGTCGCCGAGACGTCGCTCACGATCCCCGGCATCCGCTATGTCATCGACTGCGGCCGGGCCAAGGAGGCAAGTCGCGTGCTGCCGTGTGCACGACGCGTGCATCCGTGCTCACCCGCCCACAGCGCCGGTACGACCCCAAGAGCGGGATCCAGGCCTTCCAGGTCGCGTGGGTCTCCAAGGCGTCCGCCGCGCAGCGGACGGGCCGCGCGGGCCGCACGGGCCCGGGCCACTGCTACCGGCTGTACTCGTCCGCGGTGTTCGAGCACCACTTCCCCGCGTTCGGCGCGCCCGAGATCGCGCGCGTCCCGATCGAGGGCGTCGTGCTGCAGATGAAGGCGCTGCACATCGACGCGGTGGCGGGCTTCCCGTTCCCGACGCCGCCGGACCGCGGCGCGCTGCGGCGCGCGGAGCGCGCGCTCGTGCGCCTCGGCGCGCTCGAGGCACAAGCGGGCGCGATCAGCGCGCTCGGCCGCGCGATGGCGCTCTTCCCGCTCGCGCCGCGCCATGCGCGCATGCTCTGCGGCGGGCAGCAGAAGGGGTGCCTGCCGTACGTCGTCGCGCTCGTCGCAGCGCTCTCGGTCGGCGACCCGTTTGTGCGGGAGGAGAACATCGAGGGCGAGGAGATGGCTGGGGAGGACGAGATGGAGGAGGACATCTCGCACCTCACGAGCGAGGCGGAGCGGGCAAAGGCGCTCCGGCGGACGCGCCGGAAGGCGTTCTTCCAGTCGCAGCATGTTGGTCTCCTTGCCGTGTTGGCAAGTACTGGTATGACTGACACCAAGCTTCTTGTTCTAGCTGCACGGCAGCCTGGGCAACTTCACGAGCGACATCTTCCGGATCCTATCCGTGGTGGGCGCCTACGAATTTGCTGGAGGTGGACACACGTTCTGCGCCGAGCACTTTGTGCGGCCCAAGGCACGTTCTCACCTCTCTCCCAGAGCATCGGTGCTAAAGCCATTCCCAGGCGATGGAGGAGATCCACAAGCTGCGCGCACAGATCAGCAGCATCGTCGAGACGCACTTCACGGGCGTGTCCGCGGGCTTCGTGGCGACGCTGCCGCCGCCGAGTGCGCTGCAGCTCAAGATCCTGCGGCAGCTGCTCGCGGCCGCGTTCATCGACCAGGTCGCGGTCCGCAAGGGCCTTGTCGCCGCGGACGGCGGCGGCGGCACGCAGTTCGCGACCGCGCACAACGTCGCGTACCGGGCGCTCGACGTCGACGAGGACGTGTTCATCCACCCGTCGTCGCTCCTCGCGGCACGGGCGCCGCCGGACTACGTCGTCTTCTGCGAGGTCGTCCGCACATCGCGCGTGTGGATGAAGGGTGGGTCTGCTCTTCTTCCTGAGCCGTTCAGGATGCTGATGTTTCGCAGGAGTGACGGTGGTGAATCCGGCGTGGCTGGCTGCGCTCGGGAAGCCAACCTTATGCACCTTCTCAAAGCCGGTCAAGAACGCTGCTGGCCAGCTCATGGTCATCCCTCGCTTCGGGCCCGGCTGGGAGCTCCCGGCAATCCCGGCAGAAAAGGCCACATGAGAGCGTCAAGAAAATGGTACAAGTAGTGTATATATGCCTGTATAATACGAGGATGCAAGTGCGTACGTCTAGGGTAATGCATGACGGTCTGGACAAACGTGTGGGAGCTCTATGCCAGCCGCTTCTTGGGTATGAACATGACGTCCATCGGGTTGGGCTTCTTCTTCTTCTTTGGCGGAGGGGCTGGTGCATTCAGGCCGGGAGCGGGACGGGATGGGCCAGGTCGCGGAGGCGGGGCTCGTTGGGGAGGGGGCGCATCCTCAGTCGGCATGGGCGAAGAACGGACAGACACTGTTGCAGGGCTGGACGCTCTCGAGAAAGCAGGCTCGCTTGCGATCGTCTCTAATGGTGCCGGAGCGTGTCGGTCATCCATGACAGTGTCTTGGTTTGGCCCTGCATTGATGTCTTTGGGCGCCAGGTTGGCTGGCACATCGCTCGAGATGGCAGCAGCCTTCCGCTTCGCAGCCTTAGGTGCAGTCTGGGAAGGAGCCACCAGCTTGCCGGGTTGTGAGAAGTATGGGACGGTGCCCTAGAAAGCGTGAGTTGATGAAAAACAGAGGAATGATGTGTGCTTACATCGACCAAATGCGAGCGAGCTCGGGCATTCGAGATGATTGTCTTCCAGTTCTCGTCACTACGCTGAAGCGTCGCAACGTTGCCCAAGATAAAGAGGGATGAACGAGCACGGGTCAATGCTACGTTCATACGACGCACATCTATCGAGACAGTGGATCAGCCAACCAGCATGATGCACACAAGAAGAGGGAGACGGACCCGCCAGGAAACCAACCGAGGTACCTCCAGGTGACGCTCGAACGCAAGACAGGATGATGATGTCCTTCTCCTGCCCCTGAAAGCCGTCCACCGTGTTGAAGTCGATTTTTTCGGCGATGTGTGCACCGAACCGGTCAGTGAAGGTCCGGCGAAGCTGCTGGATCTGGGCCCGGTACATGGACACGACTCCGACGCGGAAGCTAAAATCGACAAGTGCAAAGTCCTTCTGAAGTCGGTCGTACAACGCAGCGGCAACTTGTGCTTCCAGTCGATTGACGAGGGAAGACCCAGAGGAAGTTTCTTGACCCTGTACGTTGTAAAAACGATAGGGAGGGAACATCGTGTTCGAATGCCAGGCCTGCTTGGTCTTCTCCGCCATTCCCGGACCATCTAGCAGCCGTCCAGAGTAGAAAACCTCGCTTGGTAGCTCACTGATGTCAGGGTGCATACGGTACTGGATGCTGTAATCCATAATCAGTTCGGTAAACGAGCACGATTGACGAATATGCCTACCTGAGAAGGTATACAACATCCTTGCGCTGTTTCTGGAGCCGCACGAAAAGTGACTGGTCGTAATGGAACTTTTTCGCCTAAGGACCTGTCAGCCCTCGATCATCCACGACGTGAGAAATCTCCTCGCCTCCATTGACAGGACGGTAGGTGGGAGCTGCTGAGGATCTGAAATGAAGTTAGCACAACTCAGTGTAGAAGAAACACCGCTGCTTACCGCCCACCATAACACATCGCTTGCACTTGTACTTGAGAGGGATGAGTGAGCTGAGCTCAATTGCTTGCGCGGCTTCGTCGATGACAACCATCTCAAAGGAGTCGAACTGTGACAAGACTTCATGACCGGCACCAGAAAGAGTACTGCAGATGACGTCCGCCTCTTGAAGAACCTCCGTACGGAAACGGCGTCGCATGCTGTCAAGCGTTCTCGAGCTGTCTCGCTGCGAGTCCCGCAGCTTGTCCAGCTGCTGCGTCAAGCTCGTCCGCTGCTGCTTGAGCTTCCTGATCTCCTCCTCGAGTGCTCGGCTCTTGTCAAGGTTGCCCCGGGTTTCCTCGAACTCGTTCTCCTTCTGCTGCCGGAGGTTCTTCACAGAGTCGATCTGGGCGCGAAGTGCCTTGACTTTCTCTACGCTGTCCTTGAGCGAGCCTTCGCCTTGAACGTTGGCAGCAGAGAGCTTGGCGTCGATGAGGGCGTCAACAGAAATGTCTCGGACCGACACGTTAATGCTCTTCTCCGAACCAAGACGAACGACATTTGCGGATCCGTCTTTCATACGGCTGGCCAACTCGTCGATGGCGGCGTTACTGGGGGCGCAGACAAGGATCTTGGGTAGGACGATCTTTTCCTCGGGTCCCTTGGTGGGGTTGGCCAAAGGGCGTGCACGTCGTGCCAGGCATGCCTTTACGAGCCCACATATCGTGGTAGTCTTACCCGTCCCTGGAGGCTGGAGAAATTGTCAATGAGGTGACACAAAAGTTGACGCAGCCCGTACGCCTTGGATAAGTGAAAAGTCATCTGATTGAAGCGATCCAATGATGGCCTCTGCTTGGGGCTGATTCAGCGAGTATTGTGACATCGTCCTCTTGACGTCTGCCTCCTCGAACTTGGTTATGCGAGCAAGTTGTGGCCGGAGGACATGGCCAAGTAGATCGTAGTATTCCAGACCGAGAAGTGCCGCATACTCTCGGTGGAGCGTAGCGAGGCTGCATGCATTGAGTACAGCGAAGTTATGACATAAACCACAGACTCACGAGAAGACTTTGGCGATCGTCCATTTGCTGTTTATATGAAGGCCCGGATCTGATGCGGCACTCTCCAGTCGAACGCGGAGTGATCCAGTAGTCGAGTCCCGCATGGTGCGATAGCTTTGTACCTTAGCGAGCAGGTACTTTGATGTATCCGGATGCTTGAGGAGCACGACGTCCACGTCTGACAAGTACCATTCTCTCCGCACGGTATCGGTGATCTCCATATCCATGTCCGTCCAGTCGTCCACGGTCTGCCGCGAGGTGATCTTGATCGGATACGTCTCCTGCGCCTCGGACTTGCTCTGGACTAGACCGGCCCACGCTTCGAGCACGAGAAGTGTTTCGAAGGTGCGCCGATAGTCGCCATAAGTACCGAAGTTGTCCGAAACCCGCGATGGACGTTGTTTGCCCTGCATATCCGGTGGCATATCTCCAGGATGATTGTAGTCCCACCCGAGTATGATGCGGTGCAGCGCAGTCACGTCGGGCTTGAGGCGCATCGCCGTTCTCCGAGCATCATCTGCACGATTGAACCTGCCAAAGTTGTTCCGTTTCATCTTGACATCCACATCGTCGACCACCATGATCATGCGACGCTCCACGGGCTTCGTAGCCTTCGGTACCTTGGCCAAGCTACTGAGGGCAGCTAAGCCCTTCGGTTCTTCATCTGACTCTTCCGAAGATTCGCTGGAGTTGGGTTCGCTGGAGGCTGCCGATGCTGCCTCATTCTTGATACGATGGTCACCCTTGGAAGGTGGAAATGCAGTAGACAGACGCGATGATGATGAAGCTTGCGGTTGAGGAGGAGCACCACGAATGATATCCTTCTTGGTGAACTTCGGCTGAGCTGCCGCGGCTGCCCTCCGGATGTCGTTCATTGCTGCTGAGCTTCGTATGCTGGGAGCAGTCGGTACTTTCTTGGATGACTTTGCTTGTGGCTTGGAAGACGTCGCTGCACTGAGCCAATTCTTCATGGCCATCTGTGGCTTCACCACGATCGGCTTGTCTTCCAACTTCGGCGGGGTGATCACCTCGACTAGGTCGTCACTCTCGGGGAGAACCTCCACGACCTCGTCGTCGCTCTCCTCCTCGTCGAACATCGCCAGTATCTGGGCGATCTTCGCCTTTCGCACTCCGTCTAGCTCATACTTCCCGGGTTTGGTGTTGATCCGTAGTCTGTCCAAGACCTCTTGTGCGGGACGAATGTCCGCACTCTTCAGAGGATCTACGAGACTTTCGAAGAGGGAAAAGCTCTGATGCAGAAGCTCCGCGTCGGTGAGTCTTAGCCAGCGAGTAGTTTCCTCAAAGACTGGCTTGAGTTGGGTGACCATCTCCTTCCGTACTTCCGCTCTCGTATCTTCGTTTCTGCCGGTGAGGGCCAGTTGCCGTACTTGGACCATAGCGTCCTCGAAAGTGCGGCGATACGCAAGAGTGTCGCGGGCAAAAATAAGAGCGTCTCGCATCCATGTTGTCATCATCGTACGTGTTTCTGGCTCGTCACCCAAAGCCTTCGACCAAAATGGCGTCCGTTTGAAGATCAGACAGCTGACGTCCGCCATTCTCTTCCACAACGTACGCAGATGTCTTGCTGGGGGCTTGCCATCCTTGCCCGTCGTCTCAAACTGCCGCTTTCCAGATAGAAGGCCACTAGATGAGGCGCAGAGTACGTCGATGACGTCCGTGAGACATGTCACCACTGCTCGGGACCAGGCGCACGCCTCCACCAGCCAAGGTACCACTTCGAGATATTGGGTCAGGGAAGCAAGTACGCCGTTGTATGTTTCATTTGGCAGATGCTCCAGCAATGCACGGAAGGTTTCAGCACGGCCATCAACATCGAACGCTTGCCCTACCAGAGCCTGGCCAGCAGATTGCAGCTCCATCGAGGGTGACATGAGAAAGATGATGGTCGCTTGGACCACGCCTGGCTTCTGAAGGAGCGAATCGGCGACGTGTGCTGGCTGCGAATTGGCGAACCCAGCAAATGCACGGGAGAAGCCGACGTGGAAGGTAGACAGGGCGGAATTTACGGCCTTCAGTGTCGCTTCGGAGGAGGGACTTCTTGTGAACGCCGGTCGGAACACATCGGCGTTGAGTGTGGCGAAATGTGCCGAAGACGCGACAGTACGAAGAAGAAGTGAGTTTGCGTCCACACTATCTCTCGCTTCAGGGCCGCCTACGAGTTCGAATGTGCGTTCCCACAATGCGGCGTTGATGCTGGGCGGTTCCAATGGGGCGTCCTTCGTCATGGCACGACATACACCTTTCGTACTTTCGCTGACTGAACTCACGTCGGAGAGGAGTATGGTTTCTATGAGAGCGCAACACGCTGTTCGTGCTGGCGTCCAGGAGGAGCTCGAATACGATCCGACAAAGGCGATGGAAGCGATGACATCCACGTGAGGTTGAAGCACGGCGGTAAATCTTGCGCGATGCTTGACGCCGTCTTTGGTATCACACCGCTTTAGAACACCTTGTAGTAGCTTGAATGAAAGGTTCAGATCTGGCTCATTACGTCGGAGATGCGACTGACTTGGGCTGCAGTGGCAATTACCGTCGGTCTGGCCTCCCCGAACGTTGCTTGCTGTGCTTCTCCTAGCAGAAACTGCATCACGCTTTCGAAAGCCTCACCCCAAACGGGCAATCCCCATAGGGTTAAAAGGAAATTGGTCATCCACACCACGTTCTTATCGCCATCCACGCATGTGCTTGCTATAAGACGAGGGAAAGAAGGATTGTCGGTCACAGATGCGAGAACGACGAGTGGGAAGCTAGGGTCTTCGCCCTCCCAGAGAAGAGCGTCCAGGTGTTGAAGAAGAGTAATCAAGCAGAGCAATACGTGAGGAAACTCTGCAACGACTTCAGTCAATTACTGTAACAAAGAGGGTGAGAGAATAGGCTCACGCGAACCGCTGTCTTGTAGAAACCCACGAACTGTATCTCGAATCTCGAGCGCAAGTGGCCTGTGATCTGGAGCTTGTAACGGAAGCTGGGGTAGTAGCTCGGCTAACGCCCTCCACAGGACAGAGGTGTCCGCCATGATATGAGTGTCACGAGGAATAACACCATCGATGGCCTCGAGCAGAGTCCGAATGACGTTACAGTACGGCCCTACGAACTCCTCATTTCTGATTGAGCGCTTGGGATAGGACCGAAACTGCTCGACGGCCCAGTTCCGGATGTTCTCGTCCTCATCGATGATGGCATGCATGAGGTACACGGGCGGTGGATGAGGTGTGGTCGAACGAGGCTGAGACGGAAGCATGCGGAGAATGGACGAACGGATGGAGTCGTCATCGAGGCTGTTTGGTGTGCAGAAGAGGCGGTAGAAAACGGGAAGGGAGAGGTCGGCGAGGGTAATGGCTGGTGTAGAAGCGTCGTTCGACGCATGTCCGGCAGCAGCGAGTTCCTTCTCGACAAGGTTCCGCTGCCACTGAGCAAAACTAGACCAAAAATCCTGCAACATGGCGTCTGAGAATGCTCCAAAGTACCTATTGACTGGCGTAAGCCATGCCCATGGATGGTGGGCGCAGTCAAGACTCACGTCGTTCGAGATGAAGCCTTCCTCTCCTCCAGTTTTCTTGCACACCCAGCACATCCATTAAGGACTGCCTTTAGACTCTCCCTCCACGTTACGACTTTCGGGCTGTTGTACGCGTGCAGACGGAGGAGAAACGTAGCGGCTTCTGGTACCAGCGGGTCCACGACTTTGCCACAGAACCAGTGAAGAACACCTGTGGCATTGGATTTGGAGTAGTCGGCGATGAGAAAGTCATAGAGAAGCTTCAGACTCGCTTGGCTGTCCTCGGAGCTGGCAGGATTATCTCGAAGATCCTTCAGCACCTCCTCGAGTTTCGGGTTCCTCATCGTGCGAGGAACAAGCGAGGAGGTTCCAAAATAGTGCGGGAGATATAGTTGATAAGACGGTGAAGTATTATTGGCAGTGGACTCGCGACGCGACCGCCGACGAAGCCAACAGTGTAGGACGGGGTCACAAGTCGCGACGCGACGCGATCACGTGGACCGTGATGACTCTCACTGCCTGCGATGATCGATGATGGAGGTCATACGTACTTATGGTATTGATTTGCCCAGCCATACTTGGATCAAATGGTTGCCAGCATATACATTTCGTGGTCGCGTTCATGATACGCAGCCGCATTCGACAGGGTGAGAACGAGAACCTCTATGGGATAAGTATAAGTAGGCATTCGATATGAGATGCTCTGGAATCTACGCGTATATACACTACATGTAAGACAAGGAAATACAATCAATAAGCATGCGAACCACTCTGCCGAGGCGAGCCTTCCACCTCCTTATATGTATCGGCTATTGCCAATTCGGGATTTGCATCTCTCTTGGATAGCGCATGGTGTGTCACAGAGACTTTCAGCGCGATGCCATCACCCCGGCTATTCAATGTACCATTCGTTGTGTGGTGAATCCGCGTGTCTGAGGCCATGCCTAGGCCCGCCCTGACGATCAACAAGCACGATGTGATTCCCTAGATGCAGTGCATTAGCGTGCAGCGTAATGTAGACGGGTGCAGAGATGTACCGCGACAGGTGGTATGATGGCCATGAACGCAAAAATCCATGGCTGCTTCATGATAAGTCCTATCGCGACAACGACGGAGAGTGTGCTGTGTGTCCGCTGTTAGGAAGCATCTTCGATGCAACATGAGCCGACGCACGCATAAACGACAGCAGACTCCGCCACGATCCAAATGATCGATAGCATGTCTCGACTGCGGACTCCCATAGGCGACATCCGCCGCGAGTTCCGAATGATGGGATAGATGATGAGACCTGTCAAAATTAGGCATGCAATGTGACGAACGGACGCTGAAGGACTCACCAGAGCACAGCACGTTGGTCAGCGCCTCACATATGAAAATGACCGGTAGTAGCCAGACTTCAGTCGCGTGAACAAGTGCCGGGGAGGCGTGATGGCCTGAGCCGTGCAGCGAAATCACGAAGCCAACAAAATCGAACACTACAAGCGCCGACGGAAGCATGATGACGGCCCATGAACGACCCCACACGACATAGAGTCGATAAATCTGAAAGAAAGCTTGAGAGTATCCATAGACAATGGCGATGGATACACGTACCAGTATCGCTTCTGTACCGACCGCACAAAGCCCATACATAGCCTCTCGGGTAGTGGCAGCAGCAGAGCCTTCGTCGGCGAGATAAAGCAGCTGACTGAGGGGGCTCGTTCCCAAAATCAGGAATCCATGATAGGTGAACCAGATAGTAGCCGCACAGTGCTGACGCGGTGTTGTGAGCACCTCCGTCCATTGCGCAACACGTTGTAGAAAAGCTTACCACAAGGAGAATAATGAACATAAACAGAGAGCAAATCTCGATGACAGGGCTGATGGCACGGGCCTCTGACCCCTGTCTTCTCTTTCGCAAGACCCACATGGTACCGGCGAATAACACGGAGTAAACGCCTGTTTCGAATCGAGAGTCAGGGTCGAATGAGAGCACGCGACCTCGTGGAGTGACTCACCGAAGAGTATAAGCTCAAGCATTGCTCCCATGAATTGGATGAGCGGGAGATCCAGCAATCCAGCCATCGTGAGGAGGGGAAATGGAGAGAGGTGAGCGGCAGCGGCGGCGGCGACGGGGCGGTTGTGCTAGGCGTCGGCGGGGTAGGTATATATCCTCCCGGTGTGATGTGGGCCGGGGTCTTGGCTCTAAGTGTGGGAAGTGTGTGATCAAGTGACGTTGATTTGCGCACCATCGCGGCGCCAAGCTTCCTGAATTAGACATGAGCAGCTCGACATACCTATAGGAGCACCACTCGTGTAGGCACCACACGAAGATGAGGTTTCTAGTCATGAAATTACGTGAGCAGCCATGGTAGTTCCAAGTCAAGAGCGGAGCAGCGCGACTGCAAGTTCGCCTCATATGCCGTCGGCATCCACAGGACTGGCCGGATAGGGAAGGCAATTCATGGGTCCCAGATGCTTCTACATCATTTTTTTACGTGTCTGTACTCTATATGCTAGGCAAATGGTTAATTGTCCCCTTGTGTAAGAAAGCGGGGTGATCAGTCCGAGTGTTGATCAAGTGACACGTCGATTGCATGGGGCGCCTGCATGTACTGTAGTATAGTCCATGTTGGTTAGGAGACGCATCTGTCGGTAGCGCCGGCGCACGAAGAACACCATACATATATGGCGCAACACTCCTAGGCCGTCATTCGCGTCCAAAGGTCGTGCCAACACTGAGTGGAGGTGGTCGGTGGCAGAGGACACGAGTAGCCGGGCCGGTGAGCCGAATGCAATTCAATGCGGTACGCCTCTGGTTCGACGACGGGCCTGCGCTATGTGTATGCCTACTTAGCTTGTCAAGAATCAAGTTACTTCCGCGCTTCACACTCATAGCGCTCAGCAGCCAGAGATACAGGAAGAATATCTGGTATCACATTTTCTTCCGCTTCGCCTCTCTATACGCCTGCGCCATACGGCTCTGGATACGTTCACGCAGCATGTCCGCCAGCTGTTGAGCCTTTGCCTCAGCCTCCCGAAGATCTTCAAGCGAATCGTCGCATCCATCGTCCATGACATACCCGGCAATCGCAACGTCCAGCGCCGAGATCCTTTGGTTGACAGACGCCAACGGGGCGAGCTTGGTCCCACGATGTTCCCTGTGCCGAGCAAGCGCCCCACTTCCCAGGGAGGATGCAGTTCTCGGAACGTCACACGCTGCAGTAGTTGATCGACCGATCAGCCTTCCATCGACACACCACACCGAACAGTCTGACCTTTCGACAAATGTATACTGTTGACAGTGACGGTATCACGGAGATGTACTGGTTGCCGCCGAGGGGTTGCAGGTAGAATCGCGGAAGTCGCAGACAGAATTGCGACTGTCGCATCCGGGGTAAAGTGAGCTACAGGCCTTGATCGTGAGCGTTCATACACGTGTCATGCGAAGATCGGCTCACCGTCCTTCGCAGCGTTAGCTTCCGACGGCGCGTGAGGCGTATCTGCAAGTGGAGCTTCCTATGTATCGTAATCGTCGTCCTCGTCATCGTCGATGCCGCTGGCTCGGCTTCGAAACAAGGACGGCGTCTCGGGTGACGGGCTGCGACGTCGTTTGAGCGACGCGTAGTTGGGCGATCCGAGACTTGAAAACGAAAAGCCTGCTGCCAGCCGTCGACCAGACCTTTTCCTCGTAGACGCCGGGGTACGTGGAGTGGCAGCTTCAACCTCTCCATCGTCTTCGGCTGCTTCTTCTTCGCGAAGAAACGAGGAAGGACGAAGATAACACAGGCTGCTGAGCGAGTACAGTGTCGTCTGGCGCAGGCTCTCGTCTTGCGGTGAGGCTGGTGCAGTCGGGTACTCTGGACTGGAGCCATCATACGCTTGTCCTCTCCGCTCCAGGCTGAGCGAGCTCGGAACGATATCAACTCCATGTTCATCAACGGGATGAGGGAGCTGAGGTGTCTTGACAGGCGAGTCGAGCAAGACCGATGGCAAGCCGACATGACCCTGGACTTTGTTCAACTTCGTCGACAATAGACAGATCCGACGAAGACATACCAGGTCCGCAACAAGGTCCGAGGATGGAAAGTCAAAGCGGTCCAAGATGCCCTGGCTCTCCGCCTGGGCGCACAAACGCAGGTATGGCCGAATCCGAGCCGGGCATACCGTGCCATCCACGAGTACTGCGTCACAAAACGTTGCAAACGCGGCCGGTCCGAGGGCAGGAGTAGGGATCGGTGTGCGTTGAAAGGGAGCAATAAGAAAGTCTACGAAGTCGTCCTTGTCCAATAGAACGGCCACCTCGCGATGGCTCGCCAGACGTTCGAGCACATCGCAGTACACTGGCATCGCCTGGAAGTGAAATTCAGCTAAACGCTTGGGATAGGGCCAGTGATTTTCATACGAGAGCGTTGTAGTCATCATCGGTGAGAACAAGGCGCTTGTCCGAGATCCAGATTGTCAAGCTCCTCCCGAGAACCGTCACCGCTAACGGGAGTTGATCAACTGTGCAAGCCTTGAGGTACTGGCATACGTGGTTGAGACATACGGGGTTGAGAGGTGCGTCCTCGCTAATCCCTTCGTAGTCTTTCCGCATCATGGTGTTAAGTACGTCCAGGAAGACCGGTGGAACCTCAGAAGAAACCTCGCCAGTAGAGCAAACTTGGAGGATCGATAGAACTCTATGATATGGTTAGCCATGTTCATGCAGGCAAAGTCACTTCACTCACAGCTGGTCGTCTCTGGATATACGTAACCCGACCATGTCGAGGATACTACCATCCGCCGGGTCCTCGGAAGCAGACGAGGAGACGGCCATGTGGTAGGCCTTTGTCCAGAGCTGGCAGTACTCGTCCGTGTGTGGTGTCACCCTAGCAGAAGATCAACACATGTATTGGGTTCCTTCCTTGCTAAGGTGACTGACCGTAGTCCGACAACAAGGATGTCATTCCAGTCCGCTACGCTTGTCCTTTTCCTCTTCACCAGCACGTTTACGAGCGTGCTCCACATGACTCCGGCCTTTGGGTGCAGGTCTGGCCGATCAATGATGGCGAGAAGAGGCTGTATGCCTTGGCTCCCCACTGACGCCACTCGTGAGATGAGCTGTGACCACATCTCAGTCACCCGCGCAGACATGGGCTCGCCCGTGCCGTCAAGTAGGGCTGGCAAAATTTGGTCTGCAATCGGTACGAGCCATGGCTTCAGGAAGATGTTCTTAGCCACGTTCCATAGCTGAGTGGTGACTCCGAGCCGTATCGACTGCACAACGTCCGTGTTCGTGCATCCTGGCAGATCCACCTGAAGAAACTCGACGAGGACGCTCGCAATGGAGTTGCCGAGAGTGGGCGAGGCCGTGAGGTGCTGGAGCTCTTGCGTGAGCTGGGTCTGAACTAGCAATAGTGTTTGCCAAGTCTTGATCAGCGTCTCCCGACTTTCGACAACAAACTCCTGCGTCATTCGTTTCGAGGGAACGACTCCGTTTGCGAGGATCGTCGCGGTGAGGTCGAGGATGGTTTGGAGACCTTGTTTCCAGGTGCTGACACAGAGATCCAAATTGTCGATGATGTCCGAGTCGTCCAGCGCTCGGATG
>LCTX01000338.1:3288-15260 GCA_002233555.1 Limonomyces culmigenus | reverse complement strand
TCATCTTCCGCCGTCTGCAGGAGGCCCCGGTGTGGTTTTCCGCCTCGATGGTCGGCTACACGGCCGAATGGACCCGGATCATGCTCGTGTGTCACTATTTCAGAGATATAGCGGTTGAGGCGCCTGATCTGTGGACGTTCATGGATAGCCGTACCAACAAGGAGTGGCGAGCTCTGTGCCTGTGGCGCTCGAAAGGTGCTCTATTGCGCCTCCTCTTCACCCATGGTGGGAAGCCTGCCACGAACGACATAGACGATGACATGTTGGGTTTGCTCTGTTCGCGGTTGCATACCTTGAAAATCACTCAGGGAATCGAAGAGGGGCCCTTGTCCACTTCGTTCGTGCCCCTCAAAGGATTGTGCTCTTGGTTGGTTGATTTGGACTTGAGTAACCCTTTCCTTTGTCTGCCCTCATATCGTCTACCCATGCCATCCCTTCGTTTCTTGCGGCTTGGCTTCCTGGAGGATCCGACCGTAAACCAAATTGTGCTGCTCCTCACCGGTGCCCCAAGGCTAGAAGAGATTATCATGGATTCTCTCGGCTGCGATGAAACGACTGTAGCTGACATGAGCCTTATCAATTTGCCAGCACTTCGCATGCTATATGTCGAGGGAAACTTAGACGTCATAGATGCCCTACTATCTCTGCTACCCACTCCGAAGATGGCCTTAGGGGTCTGCATTCGGAGCAGCGCAGCTGAGGAGCGGGGTCTTGACGATCGGTACACCAGGATCCACAACGCATGTTCCATGTTCCTGCGTCAGAAGTCCGTCACTCTCAACGGCGGCGTCATAATCTTCGGTAACTGTCCATCGTATGAGACTGTAGATGCGGGGACGGTCGAGTATGGTTTCCTCCGGCACTTTATGGAGCTCGGCCATCTCCCCGGGTGCGACTTCTACCTCTCGTTTCCGTGCCTCCCAGCCTACAAACACCCGCTCCTGGACGGCATCGAGACGCTTCGCCTGTCTGGATACTTTTGGGACAGGGATGTGTCTAGACTCGAGGACACTGACACTGTGAACATCGTCTTCGGCTGTAAATTCATGCCCCATCTGCGCCGCCTGGTCCTTGGCATGGACGACCCCCATGCAGCTCACATGTGGGTACAGAAATGGATCGCGACCCGCGCGGGGTGCATCGAGGAGGTGCAATTTGGGCGCGAGTTTGATCCTGAGTATGCTGAGCAGTTCGAGAGGGAGCTGCGTACCCGCGGATTCGATCCCGCCATATCGCAGACTCAGGAACACGAGCCTGTCTTGTGCTAGAATAGACCAATGCCGACGAATGTGATCGTGCTTGTACACAGTTGTTGTCTGGGAGAAGGTGATGATACTGCTCAGCGGACAACCGAGCGTCAGATCGCAGGTGCAGTTTCGATGATCACACAAGCGTGAGTCGGATAGCGTTCGGGCTTGGACCAGCCCCAGCGTATGTGTTTGAAATAACAGAGGTGAATGACGATTTCTGTCGGGGCGATGTATGAATATAACAACCCGGAGCGACGGCGAAACGGTGGCCGTGGACAAATTCGTTGCAGTGCATCGCTGCGCGTCGGCTGTGCGGCGCACGGCCCACACGCTCTTCTTCCCACCGCGGCCGGCCGCACGCCTTTGCCTCCTAATCTCCTTCACCCCGCACCCACCACCACACCGTACTACACCATGGCCAGGCGATCGTCCCCGGCGTGGCGCCGCATGCTGCTCGTCCTTACCCTCCTCGCCGTCGTCGCCTCCGCCGCCCCTGCGCCGCCGCCCGGCCTCCTCGGCCTTGGGGACCCGACCGACACTGCCGCTCCTGGCGCGGGCAATACAGCCGGCGCAGGCACCACAGCTGGCGCGGGAAACTCGGCTGCGCCTGGAGGCGGGACCACACCCAGCGGAGGGACTCCAGCCGGTGGCGGTGGTGCTAGTACCACCCCCGACCCCAACACAACGCCCACACCCAGCGCGGATCCCAATCAGAACAAGAGCACACCCAGCGCGACCACGCCCGTGCCGCCGACGAGCACCACCCCCGACGCCAACCCCACGCCGACGAACAGCACCACCCCCGACCCCAACCAGAACAAGAGCACACCCAGCTCGACGACCCCCGCGCCGCCGACGAACTCGACGACGCCGCCCCCGGCGGCCACCCCCACGAACACGTTCACCTCGCACTCGACCGAGATCACCACAGGCGCGGATGGCTCCGTCCAGACGATCATCAACACCATCCTCGTCACCCAGTCCGGCTCGGCGTCCGCGAGCAACTCGGCCTCGAGCCCGTCGCCCACGACCAGCGATGCGCCGTCGGCGGGGCCCAAGCAGAGCTCGATCATCGGCATGGCCGTCGCGGGCAGCCTGGCGGCCGTGGGCATCATCGGCTTCATCGTCTGGAAGCTCACACGTAAGCGGCTGAGCGACGACGACTTTGACACCCGTACGCTGCCCTCTTCTCTCCGCGCTCACGTTCCTCCTCTCATGCTCCTCTCAGACGAGGCCATCAAGTGGCCGGACCTGGACAACGCCCACGGCGGCCCGACCGCCGACGTCAAGGGTCCCTTCGCGGGCGCGCCCGGTGACGAGTCGCGCTCGCCGTCCCGCGCGGGCGGGTACGCGCCCACGCTCGGCTCGGCGTCGACCGCGGACATGCACAGCTACGCGGACCCGTACGCCGTCCCGGCGCTCCCGCACCTGAACCCGGCAGCGCAGGGCGCGCCGTACCACGACGAGCCCGGCGAGGACTACTACGACCCGTACGCGGGGCCGGTCCCGCGCTCGATCGCGGAGTCGCATGCGCCCGAGGCGATCCCGATGACGCAGCTCGACGCGCGCCGGAGCCCGGGCCCGATGGCCGCGTACGACATCCCGCGCATGGGCAGCCCGGGCCCCGGCTACGGCGCGCCCAGCATGCGCACGGGCAGCCCCGGCCCCGGCATGATGGCGTACGGCGCGCCGAGCATGCGCTCGCAGAGCCCGGGGCCCGGCATGGGATACGCGGGCGGGCGCGCGAGCCCCGGCCCCGCGAACGGGTACCGCTGATCGCGGCTTTGCCGGGCATAGATCCCGTTGGTGCGGCTCGCGCGGGCTCGGGCCGCGTCTCGTCTTTCAGCATCTCATTTTAGTATAAATACCTCGCGCGGTGCATGGCAGGCCCCTCATTCACAAACGGACAGGCAGTCGGTAGTTTTCACGCATATACATTCATTCTTCCATCCAAGTGCCTGTGCCTCCAGATTTCGCTCAGGCAAGACGCTCACTTGCAGGCTCGGGTAAGCAGATAATTCGGGGATAGAGACCTTTCTCTTGCAACCCTCTTTTGAGGTCTGCGACGTAATATGCCGAGTAGGAGTGGGCGAGCCTGATCTCCTCGATGCGGCCTCTACGTTCGACGAGCAAGTCCTGGACCCATCCCAATCCAAGGATGAAAAAGCCAACGATCAAGACACGCAGATTTGGCAGGGTGTCAAACATTGAGAGGGGGTTGGGGGGCATGCTGGTGGGAAGTTCGGGGCAAGAGTGAAGATGCAGAGTTTCTATGCCATCTAGAATAGGATGCGATGATTTCAACGAGACTGTAAAGCGGAGAGAGAACGACGGCTTGTCTGTGTCTCCGAGCAGCGATCTTGGCTCGGACGATTCGCTGAGGCTAGGCGAGCCCCATTCGATATATGCAGGCTTTGGCGTACCGCCCTCCTCGTAGCTCTGTGAGACTGTGCCTGCTCCTAGATGGGACTGACCCATCTTCGTGCGGCAAAAAGATAGGCATTCGTCGAGGATTGCGGTGTGATTACTTCCTAACTCTATGGGCAGATTGTCGTACCCATTGACCCTGTTATCGAGTATCAGGTTTAGCGTGAAGCTTGGAGCAGGCAGGACTCGGATGATTGCAGCCATGGCTACCAACTCCTCCTCAATCTGCAGGGTTTCCAAATGAGGCAGGCTGACTTTAGCAGGTACAGGCATAAGGAAGTCAGGATCAGGTCCCAGACTCTGACTGTACGGCCGAACGGTATCGCTCCACTGGAGTCTGGACACGAATAGGCGTGCTAACCTGGGAGTGGCGTCCCATAAACGTGCGAGAGCGTAGATGTTCGTGGTAATCAAGTCCAACTTCAGCTCGCGGAGCGAATTCATGCGGGGAGCGTCCGTGAATATTGATACAGAGAACCCTTTGAGGCTCAAATGCAGAAGCGACGAGTTTGACCCTCCAAATAACGCAGAGCTCACGTCTAGCCACGCTCCTCTGTCTACCCGACCGCACCTGATGTCGAGGGTTTGCAACTTTGAGAAAGGAACCCTGAGCGCATCCGTGAGACCGCCACGAAGAGCAGCATTTTGCGCTCTATGAAGGTATGATATACTTTGCTTGGGTCCCGTACTATAGTCACGGAGGAGTAGCGGTGCATCCTCTCCCGCCCGCTCGAGACACAAGTCCGTCCATTCGTCCGGACGACCCAGATCGATCACGTTCCACAAGGACGGAGTGTGGACTGCCACGTCTCGGAACTGCCGGCATACGAGCATGATGCGTACCCATTCGAAAGTGAAGGCATTCACGAAAGACCTGCGGGAGCCAGGCATGCGCGAGTCTTGGAGGAGGTGGAAGACGATGATGAGGATGTCCGCTGGGAGACGATAGATGGGGACAAGTGCGTTGTGCTGATATCTCTGCTCAAGCTCAAGTAGATCCGTTTGATGCGCTGCATCCAATGGTTCGTCAAGCAGGGTCATGTTGGAGGAGGCGAGCAGCGCAGAGGACGGGGAGAAGCAAGCCGCGTTAGGCGCCGCCTCCTCCTCAACGTCTCTCGCACATCAACCGGCGGGTCGTCGCGTGATATCCGAGCCCGATCACCTCGTCCGCAGAAGTGATGGCGGCGGCAATGCACACTGCCGGTTTACCGACTCTTGAGCACATATTGGCTCGTCTCTGCTTAGCCGACACCCATCACGTCTCTATTCTACCATGGCTCCCACATCCTTCCGACGCATCATCCTGGCCGAGCGCCCGAAAGCGGACATCATTCCGAACGTCACGTTCAAGCAGCTCGACGTCCCGTTTGATGACGCTATGAGGCCTGGAGCACACTCAGTCCTCGTCAAAGTGCAGCATGTGTCGATTGGTGCGTGCACATCGTGCACGAGCAGAACCCGAATTCTAACCTGTTTTCGCACTTTGCGCAGACCCAGCTATGCGAGCGTGGCTGAACGACCGCCGGTCCTATGTCGAGCCTGTCAAGTTGGGCGAGGTCATGCGGGCGGTCGGCCTGTCGACAGTCGTCGCGGCTGGCCCGTCCAGTCAGTTTCGCGTGGGTGACATTGTGTACGGCATCGTCGGATGGCAGGAGTATGCCGTCGTGGAGGACAAGGAGTTACGGAAGGTCACGTAAGTCGCTCTCTTTTGCATACTCAAGGTGATACCTAACTCTGCAAAACTAGGCCTCCTAAAGGAGCCACTGAGCTGGACTTCCTCGGTGCCCTCGGACCAGTGGGGCTGACCGCTTACTTCGTGAGAAAGAACGACCCCTCCCGCACAGATTGACCTCTAATCGAGCTACCTTCGTTCAGGGACTCTTGAACGTGGGAAAAATCAAGGCTGGCGAGACCCTCGTCGTGAGCGGCGCCGCCGGAGCCACTGGGTCTATCGTATGCCAAATTGGGAAGAAGAAGGGTGCTCGGGTCATTGCGATTGCCGGAGGCGCTGAAAAGTGCAAATGGCTGAAGGAGTCCCTGGGTGTGGATGAGGCTCTCGACTACAAGAGAAAGTCGTTCTACGCTGGTATGGTAACCCTCGGTTTACTACTATACTCCGCCGAGCTGATCATCTCTGTCGGTAGACTTCAAGAAGCTGGGATATCTTGACGTGTTCTTCGACAACGTGGGAGGAGAGATGCTCGAGTTCATGCTGACCCGACTCAACAAGGACGCCCGGATTGTTCTCTGCGGTGCGTCTCGTTCTCATCGAAGTCTATGGCTACGGTGTACTCATGGTCACATTTCTCTGCAGGCAGCATCTCAACGTACAGTACGTATACATCCTTCCGTGCCCTTCAATTAGTGCTGATTGTGACCAGACTCCGAGAAGTCGTACGGTCTGAAGACCTACATGAACCTCATTTCTCAGCGAGGCACGATGCAGGGGTTCATCTAGTACGTTCACCCTACCCTCGTCAGGCTATATACTGATGAACATTTCTAGCTTCGACTACGCATCGCAGTTCACTGCTGCTCTCGAAGAGATGGCCGGTTGGCTTGCTGAGGGATCTTTACAGCGAAAGTTCCACATCGTCGACGGCCTGCAGAACGCTCCTTCCGCGCTCACTATGCTTTACAACGGAGGGAACACCGGCAAGCTGTGTGTTGTCCGCCGTCTTTGCCTCAGAACATTTCGCTTACGTCTTGCTTAGGCTAGTGAAAATATCCGATGCTGTGGCACCCACAAGCAAGCTGTGATTTACGGTCTCTATTTTACGCTATATCCCGTAATACTATCATGGAAACCCATTATCTGCCTCATCCTATGTTCTTCGGAGCACGTTCATCCCGGAAGCCGCTCTATCTTGAGAAGAGACGGCAATGCTCGCTCGTGGAGATTCGCCACGAAGGCTTGGACCTCGACCTCCTCAAATTGGTGTGCAAACACGATCTTCTCGATGCGGCCATCTCGACTCGCTATCCACTTCTGTATGTAGGACGAGTCGGCCAGTGGGCAATCAACATTGACAACGACTGTTCGCAGATTCGGCAAGAATCTTGTCCCTATTTCCAAATCGAGATCGGCGATGCCTGTGTAGTGCGTGAAAAAAGGGGAGAGATGGAGTGTCTCGACGTCCTGCAGGATGGGATGATCTCGATCAGGACGGCAGAAGAACGAGAAATAGATTCCGGATCCTCCGGGCTGTCCGCTATACTTGTCGTTGGTTGGATCGCCGAAGACGAACTCGTTCGTGCAGTCAGGGGCATATGACAGACTCTCACGACTGAATCTCATGACACCCTTGGGCATCATTGCTATATGGGGTAGCTTCTGGGCGAACGTAGTGCAAGCCTGATAGACTTCCATGTGACGTGTGCCCAGCTCCTCGGACGCAGTCATGAGACTGGTGCTTGCGAGGACAACACCTAGCGCACAACTCGGTGCTGGTAGCATTTGAAGTATTATGGCTGATTCCGATGCGTTCTGGACAATGTGCAATGTTTTCAATTGCGGCAAGGGGACTGTGCTCGCCCCGGCGAGCATGTCTTGTGTTTGAGGTCGCTGGAAGAAGAGACGAGTGATAACGAGGATTTCTAGAAGAGGCGTATGTGCAAGTAGCGCGGTCACAGGTTGCAGGTCTCGCAGAGTTGCAAGGCTGCTCAGCTCGAGTCGGCGGAGCTCCGGTAGAAGCGGAGGATCCGTGCACAGGATGACGCCATGCCCAGTCAAGCTGAGATAGGAGAGACGGGTGTTGATCCCACCAAAGCACCTTGAATCGAATGTGATAGGAATAATATCCATGGCCATGATATTCAAGACCTGTAATTGAGGGAGTGGGTCGCTCAGAATAGTCATGGCACCACCCATATTCAGGTAGGCGGTCCGCACTCGTGACGTGTGTGATGCAAGCTCCCACACAACCCAGCTTCCACCACGGACATCCAGAGGGAAATTTCCCAACCGTTGAAGACAAAGCGTCCTGTGCTCTCGCGAGCTGTTCTCGTGGTAGACATTCCAAAGCGAAGGGGCATGTACAGCAACATCTCTAAAGTGGCGACACACCAGCATGACACGCACCCAGTTGGGGATGTATGAGAGAAAGATCGGATCGGTCGCACGAGAAAGATTATGATGTTGAGCATGGAGAAATACGGTGATGAGAATCTCTGGTGGTAGGTGGCAGATGGGCATCATGGCGTTCCTCTGGTATAACCAGTCGTAACCGCAAACGTCGTGCTCGGCTGACGGTCCTGGAGATTCTACAAGCAAATCTGCGGTGTCGTGTGCAGATGAACATATGCATAAGAGCCTCCTCATATGATTCATCTCGATAGTTGAAGGCCAGGTGGTGGTGGGGGAAGAGAGGTGCCTGAAACACGTGGTTGAGAATGATCACTCGGGTCTAGCCCCTTCCCTCCCTGTGTCCTCCTTCAATGATGCCAATGTGCAGCTGTGCATGCCTTCAGTCCAACCTTTTTTCGTTTGTTTATTTGCTCACTCCTGCCCGCTGTATGCTAGCCAAGTTATGAAGTCATAGATGCGAGTAAGTTCGTAATCAGATCACCGTCGATCTTCGGTCAGAGTCGGACGCGAGTCCGTCATAGGCGCCCGCTGACGAACATTGACGCGTTCCGCTCTTGCCGTGCTTGGTGCTGCTCCGTCAGCAGGACGCCTGTCTTGCTCATCCCTCCAGGACACCGAGGTAGACAGAGAGCCATCTACACCCGCGGCTGGTCCCCGCGATGTCTCTATTTGGCGGCCTGCGCTCTACGGCCGCGACTATCGCGCTACCGCGTACACGAGCAGGGGTGACTGCTACGCGCGCATGCTGGCAGCTCGCACGACCACGGCCGGGGTCCTCGGACGAGCATACACGAACATTTGGCTCGAGCGGCCCGCGCACGCTCTCCAGAACGGCACCCGGCTTGTACCCGCGATGGGTCAACACTAAGCCTGGCCAGCCATCCGCGGACGGGGTCGCAGTAGAGGAAAGCACGGAGGAACACGGAACTGTGCGAGCGAGCTCAGACGACGCGTCCGGCTCGGGCGGTGGTCCGTCAGACTCTAGCTCACCACCTGCGTCGTCCTCGTCTGGGTCCAGCTCCGATTCTCCTCCCTCTTCCGGCTCCAGCTCCGGCTCGAGCAACTCGGACTCTCCTCCCAACCCTACCCCGGCTCCCACATCCATCTCGAAGCAGTCCGTCCCGGAGCATTACCCGCAAATGCTTGCGCTTCCCATCGCTCGCCGGCCACTTTTCCCCGGCTACTACAAGGCGGTCGTAGTACGGAACCCAGCGGTAGTTGCAGCGATCAAGGAGATGATGCGGCGCGGACAACCATACCTCGGTGCTTTCCTCCTCAAGGACGAGAACTCAGATGCGGACATTGTCACAGATCCTGACTCGGTTCATCCGGTTGGCGTGTTCGCCCAGATCACAAGCGTGTTCGCTGCGAATGCTAGTCAAGGCGAAGAGGAGGGCCTTACGGCAGTTCTCTACCCGCACAGGCGAATCATGATCACGGACCTCATCAAGAGTGGCCAGGAGACACCCGCACAGGTCAAGGAGGAGGCTGCTTCGACAGAGTCCAACGAGGCGCTACCCACGCCTCCTGTGACTCCCGCTGAGGAAAGCTCGTCCGAACTTGGTAGGCGTCTCTTCTCGTCGTTCTTGATCGTGTTTGCTGACTCGAACAACAGTCAAGCCCGACCGTGGCCCCGTCCAGACTTCGTTCCTGCATGACTACGCCGTCTCCATCGTCAACGTCGACAACCTCGCCACTGTACCTTACACGAAGGACGACCAGCACATCCGGGCATTCATGTCTGAGATTGTCTCTGTGTTCAAGGACATTGCCCAGCTCAACCCTCTCTTCCGCGATCAGATCACGAACTTCAGTGTCAACCAGATCGCGTCGAACGTGTTTGACGAGCCGGACAAGCTCGCCGACTTCGCTGCTGCCGTCTCGATGGGCAACGTGCGGGAGCTCCAGGACGTGCTTGAGGCGCTCTCGGTGCCCGACAGGTTGCAGAAGGCGCTCCTCCTGCTCAAGAAGGAGCTCATCAACGCTCAGCTCCAGTCCAAGCTGTCCCGCGACGTCGACTCGAAGATTGCCAAGCGTCAGCGCGAGTACTACCTCATGGAGCAGCTCAAAGGCATCAAGAAGGAACTCGGGATGGAGAGTGACGGCAAGGACAAGCTCATCGAGAAGTTCAAGGAGCGTGCGGCGGCCCTCGCCATGCCGGAGCCTGTCCGCAAGGTTTTCGATGAGGAGCTGTCCAAGCTGTCGCATCTCGAGCCGGCCGCGTCTGAGGCGAACGTTACCCGCAACTACCTCGAATGGCTCACGCAGATCCCTTGGGGCCGCCACACACCGGAGAACTTCTCAATCACACACGCACGGAGTGTGCTTGATGAGGACCATTACGGCCTGAAGGACGTCAAGGACCGCATCCTCGAGTTCCTCGCTGTCGGCAAGCTACGCGGCACGGTGGAGGGCAAGATCATCTGTCTCGTCGGGCCGCCCGGCGTGGGCAAGACGTCGATTGGAAAGAGCATCGCTCGTGCACTGGGCCGTCAGTTCTTCCGCTTCTCTGTCGGTGGTCTCACGGACGTCGCCGAGATCAAGGGTCACCGGCGTACATATGTTGGTGCCCTGCCCGGCAAGATCATCCAGGCGCTCAAGCGTTGTGGCACGGAGAACCCGCTCGTGCTCATCGACGAGGTTGATAAGATCGGTCGTGGACACAATGGCGATCCGTCGAGTGCGCTGCTCGAGATGCTCGACCCCGAACAGAACACGGGCTTCCTCGACCACTACATGGATGTCCCCGTCGACCTCTCTCGCGTGCTCTTCGTGTGCACGGCGAACATGCTTGACACGATCCCCGCGCCGCTGCTCGACCGCATGGAGGTCCTCGAGGTCTCGGGCTACGTCACCGAGGAGAAGGTTGCGATCGCGGAGCGTTACCTCGGCCCGCAGGCGAAGGAGGCGACGGGCCTCAAGGACGCGGACGTGGTCCTTGACCCTGCCTCGATCGACATGCTCATCAAGTACTACTGCCGCGAGTCGGGTGTGCGTAACCTGAAGAAGCACATTGACAAGATCTACCGCAAGACCGCGTTCAAGCTCGTCGAGGAGCTTGGCGAGGACGTTCTGCCCGAGCCCACGCCGGAAGTCACTGGCACCGTGGAGAGCGCGGCGCCTCCGCCGAATGAACCGGCTGCGCCAGAGACAGCTACCCCTAGGACGGACGCCGCCAGTGCTTCCGCAGAGGCGGAGATCACCACCGTCAAGCGCGAGCCACTCCGCCTGCCAGATACGGTTCATGTCCGCATCACACCGGAGACGCTCAAGGAGTACGTTGGCCCTCCGGTCTACCAGAAGGACCGCCTGTACACCAAGGCGCCGCCGCCAGGTGTCAGCACTGGTCTCGGCTACCTTGGCAACGGGTCTGGTGCGGTTATGCCGATCGAAGCCATGGTATGCCCTTAAACCTACCGTCCTGCCACTGTGCGCTGACGCACCTCACAGAGCATGCCTGGCAAGGGCGGTCTCCAGCTCACAGGCAAGCTCGGCGAGGTTATCCGGGAGAGTGCGCAGATCGCGCTCTCGTGGGTGAAGAGCAACGCCTTCGAGCTCGGCATCACGCAGAACGCACAAGACCAATTCTTGACTGACCGTGACGTCCATGTGCATATGCCTGAGGGGAGCATCGGGAAGGAGGGCCCCAGCGCAGGCACAGCTCTCACCACTGCGTTCGTCTCGCTCTTCACGAAGACACGAGTCAACCCCGACATTGGTATGTGCTTTCGATATGCCTACCAGACGACGATACTGATGATTTCTCAGCGATGACGGGCGAGATCTCCCTCGTGGGACAGGTGCTACCGGTCGGCGGTCTGAAGGAGAAGATTTTGGCTGCGCACCGTGCGGGTGTGAAGACGATCCTCGCACCCGCGGGCAACCGTGCGGACATTGAGGAGAACGTACCGGCAAGCGTGAAGGAGGGCATTCGCTTTGTGTACGTTGAGGACCTTCGCGATGTTCTGCACGAGGTCTTCGCGGGCGAGCCCATCGCGGAGCGCTGGAAGGAGACGCTCCCGCGGTGAGCGTGTGCCCCGTCATGTTTTCTCTTGCATTCTTCGCTCTTAGATTTGCGCACTGCATATAGTAGGCTAGTCTGTATTTCTACGACATAATGAGATTGAAACCCCCACTTCTTGAGGGCAGCGGGCCGACGGCAGATGCTGCGGGCCGGCGGCGCTTGTGACCGTGCTTCTGGCTTGCCC
>LCTX01000334.1:0-30234 GCA_002233555.1 Limonomyces culmigenus | reverse complement strand
ACCAAGTGTTCAGTCTCTCGTCTGCGTCCTTGCGACTGGATCATACCCAGTTCCACCCCATCGGCTTGCCGAGGCTATCGCCGCTTACATCGGCGGCATATGGGTGCGGACGAGACCACATATAGAGTGCGTCCCGTTCCAGAGCTGGCCAGGCGCCGGCCTTGAACGCGACGATGTACGGAGCCGCCATATCAAGCCACGGAGTGTGATCGAAACCGTCTACCCAGGCGTTGGATCCGGGTTGGGCTCCCTCGATAGGGCCGACGTAATGACTCTCGCCATAGTCTGTTAGGGCATCCTGTGAGCTATGGAGGGAGAAAAGTAAAATATAGAACTGACCGTTCCACGAGATGATCTCCACAATGTCGACCTGATCTCGACGGGCGACGAGCTGCTCCCACCGTGTGTTGAAGAGCCAATCATCTCCACCGTAGAACCAGTTTTTGGACGCGTAGTGAGCGAAGAACCAGGGACTGGCGGCCGCCATGTAGATCTTGCTGGTACCCACGGCCGCCGAGCGACTGTTATCGTAGTCCCAGTTCGCCTTCACATCGCCTCGAGGCCAAGAGCCATCCCAACCGAAGATGCCGTCGAGCACAGGGTAGTCTTTCAGCGCTGCATCGTCGAGGAACCACGCCGGTACGAAATGGAACTGTTGTGTCCGTGAGCAATAAGGAAAACAACGCGGAATGACACCCACAGAAGGCCCTTCCCCACGAAGCACACTCGTCCAGCCCTCGTTAATACTATCCTTGCCAAACTTGCAATACTCTCCACCGAATGTCGATAGCAGAGGTCGGCCTCGAAAGACGAGCTGAGATGCATGGCGGGCAAGGACCTGCAACAGGTCCCGAAGCTCCGAGGCATGCTCCGCCGTATCGCAAGGAAGTGAGCTGATCCAGATCAGCAATTGGCTCGTGGCTCAGTGAGAGCATGTAGCTCACGTGAAGTCAGGCGACAGAAAGAGCTTGAACCCCGTCCCGCTGTCGAGTGCCGCCTGGTACGCGTCGGCGATCCTCGCGCCCTCCCACAGATCAGTGCCGTAGTTGAGAGCAAAGGCGTCGATGCCCTTGGACGCAGCGAGCCGGATGTCTCTGATCCAATCATCCCTGGTGTATGGCTGCACTCAATCAGCAAATGTCATAGCTGATGATGGCAGAGCGGAACTGACGTAGGTGTTCCCGACGATGACGTGAGCAACGACGACCTTGTCGGGTTTGGCCGTGGGAGGAGGTGGAGTGGCGAATGGATAGACGGGAGTGCCAGGTTCAACGAATATAGGCGGGTTCGACGTGGGAGTTGCCCCGAGAGGCGGCAGGGTGATCACCGAGGCCGTCGACACTCCCTCCACGTCGGACGCTGGGGCCGCGATTGGCTCGCTCGGATCAAACGGAATGAGGATGTCGAGCACATGCTCTGCGAGTGGCAGCTGCCGCCGCGTGTTGTTGTGGCCTTCATCTTCCGACGCGGCTAGATACACGATCAATCGAAGCTCGCAGCGCGTTTTGATGGAAGAGACGTACCGGCTGAGTTGACGAAGATGTCATCCTGTGCCCCGGGCTGGAAGCCGTTCTTGCGCGAGTAGCCGGGCGCGAGCTGCTCCGCGGCCCCCGGCGGGACGGCGATGTTGTTCCCGCTCTGCTGGTAGACAAACACCATCTGCTTGGGCCCGGAGATGCACTTTGCCGACTGCTCGTGGCAGTAAAGCGGCGGCTGCGGGGCTGCCAGGGATGCAGTTGCCATCGTGCCGGTGACGTCTGTGGTCAGTTGGGTCGTGAGACGACGAAATCAGTGATGGAGATCACGGCGTACTGCAGCGGTATGGCAGCATGTAGAAGTTGAGGGTCCCGCAGCCATTCGGAATCCAGCCCCACTGAGACGTAAGCGAGCGGTAACGCAGGCACGAACGGCGGACTTACTGCGCAGATGCATCCGCCAGGAGGGCAGGGAGGCATGGCGGCCGGGACCGCAAAAGTGGCAGCTCTCTCGAATGGGGTGCTGCACGAGAATTCACTCGTCGTTACCGGCGAAGGCTTGAGGTAGAACCTACCTCGGTGATACGCTGAAGACCACTAGGTTTTCCGGTGTGACAAGACTAATGTTCGACTACCTGATAATCAGCGAGTTCACATGAGTGAACACGGCTGCGCTTACCGTGTACGAGATCGCAAAGGCGCTTCCTCTATGGCGAATGTTAGCGGAGGTGTGCGAGGGAGGATAACCACCCACGCTGCATCGGTCTTGTTCCTTGCGTGGAGATTTGGCGAGCTGATACAGCTTCCGTTTGCATAGTTGCCGAAGGTGTCGATGTCGTAGCTTCGACAGTTGCCCTATCCAAACATGAGTCTTATACAGATGATCTCGAAGAAGGGTATGCGAACAAAGTTGCCGAGCTCTTCAGGTGGCTTCGGGCCGAGCGTCGTGCAGACCTTGTTTCTGTGGCCCGTCAGTGCCACGATGAGCCTACAGGAAAGGGGAAACGTACTCCGCCATTTCGACGTGGAAGGATCCGCCAGCCGGTCTTACAGTCTAATCAGCTCTGAGGACACGTCCTCATGAGAAGACCACGTACAGTTCGAGAAATACGCCGTCCGGCGGCGGCTGCTCATGACACCCGTCGACGGCGTGCATCCACCACTCGTCGAGGGTGAGGTTCGTGAGCGGGTTGAACGGCACACCCTTCTCTGTACTCTGTGGTACCGGTCACACTCAAACATTCCCATCAATATTGCGAGTTCACGCACATTCTCGCAGTACATGCCCTTGGCGAACGCCGCGATGTGTGTCCGAGCG
Organism: Limonomyces culmigenus; assembly: GCA_002233555.1. Classification (NCBI taxonomy): domain Eukaryota; kingdom Fungi; phylum Basidiomycota; class Agaricomycetes; order Corticiales; family Corticiaceae; genus Limonomyces; species Limonomyces culmigenus. Next base: position 27,441 of record LCTX01000334.1, on the reverse strand, counting down.
GGGGTGGCGACCGCGAGGAGAACGAGGAGGACGGGGACGGAGCGCCGCCATATGCTTCGGTTGAGAGACATAGCACGAGGGTTCCAATTCGAGTGAACCTATGGCTATGGCAGAGCCCAGGAAAAGTGAGAGGGGAAGAGGACGAGCGAGGCTCTGGCGGACGGGTTGAGCGGATGTGTTGAGCCGTTGACACATGTCTCCGATGCCGATCAGCCTGGAAAACGGGTCAAAGGGACGAAATATTCGTATATGTGCGCCGCGAGGCTGCATTATGTTGAAAGCACTCGGATGCATGACTGAGAATACACGGTGGAGGACTGTTAACAGGCGAAGCTGCGGAGAATTGCGCTATGACGCGCTCGTAACGCGCACGTGCGCGTGACTCAACGCGTCGTCAGTACGCCCTCCTTTTTTCCGTCCCCCACCTCCTCCTGCTCAATCGATGACCTTACGTATATGTGACCAATCAAACTATGCGTGAGGTAGACTAATTGTACATAAGAAACAATGCACTTTTATCGATGGCTTCGTGCATGTAGGCAGGCTTCATGTATACGAGCAACATCTCTGCTCGCCCATTCTGTGTGGTAGCTCACTATCGCATACCACATAGCAAAAAGATATGGTTGTTTCAGCGAAATAATCATTGCGCCAAAGCCTCGGTGAGGAGCGCGTCGCGCTCCTTGCCTCGCGAGTGCACCGCCCACGGAAACGGCTTCGCATGGACGACGATCCCGCTCGTGACGTCCACGTTCGGCACGCCCTCGTCCTTGGCGCGCACGATCTCGACGGTCGCGAGCAGCGTCGCGATCGTCACGAACAGTGTCGAGTCCGCGATGAAGTGCCCCGGGCACACGCGGCGGCCGTAGCCAAAGCAGGCCATGCGCGGGTCGCGCACGGATGGGTCGAGTGCGCCCTCCGGCGTGAGGAAGCGCTCGGGCTTGAAGCACTCGGGTTCCGGGTAGTCGTCTGGGTTGTGCAAGATGCTCCTATGCGGGGGGAGTGCGATCAGTGCCAGTTGGAAGGTGGAGTGGACGACACGGACCAGCTGTTTCCGATGATGATCGTACCCTCAGGGATGAAGAAGCCCTTGTACTCATCATCCCGGGTGACGCGGTGAGGAATGCCTGGTGCGATATGAGCTCAAGTTCCGAAGCATGATGGCACGCTTACTGAACGGTAGCACAGGCAGCCATCGCAAGCACTCGCTGACGACCGCTTGCACATACGGCATGTCGTGCCGGTCACCCATCTCGGGCAGCCTGCTCGTCGCAGCGACGGTGCGGTCCACCTCCGCCTGCGCCTTGGCTTGCACTTCGGGGTACACGAGCATCGCGAGGAAGAAGGCCTGCAGTGCTGATGACGTCGTGTCCGCGCCGGCGATGTAGATGTTCGCGACCGCGTCCGTTATGAGCTCGAGCTGCGTCCCCGACGCGTCCTCCGTGAGCATCGCCTGGGCCATCGAAGGTCGGGCAGTCCCAGCAGCCTGTGAGCCATAGTCAGCAAAAGTCGGAGAGGTGGCAAGGGGCGAGGACCATCTCGGCTTGCACGACTGCGATCGGGTCATCGAGCGCTCGGCGCTGCGTGATGTGGCTCGCCTGCGCAAAGCGCTGGAAACCCGCGCTGGGGAACCATGCAGGAACATGTTTCACTATCCTGTCGTGAGTTCAAGGCGGGCGGCAGGGTGCATGCGTCTGACTCACAGAAGGGGAAGAAGTCGATCATGAACCGCCCCGGCGTGCACGCGATGCTGAAGTCGCGCACGATGGCATCGGGGTACGTGAGGTACTCGCTGTCGCGGCGCTCCACGTCGATCGCGTACCCGACCTTGATGAGCATGCGCCCGAGGAAGAGCGCGAGCGCCTCCGGGAGCGTCTCCGCGTGGGCTTCTGCAGCGAGGATGTCGCGTGCGAAGCGGCGCGCGGCGACCAGTTGGCCGGGGTGGTGCCGCACCGCCACCCCCGAATGCGTGTGCGCGGTGAAGAGCTTGCGCCGCTGGCACCATTTGTCGCCATACGGGAGCACGGTGAATGACCACTCGAACCTCATCCTGTGCGATCGTCAGCCATGTGCGTCTCCATAGAATCTGCACGAGGGAGCACATACAGCTCACACATGGGCGTCACAGGCCGGTCCGAATAGATGGCGCCGCGCTGCTCGAGGAGGTCGTTGACAGCGGCTGCACTGCCGAGGATGACGAGCTTCTGACCCAGCGCCTCGATGTATACGACGTCGCCGTACTGCTCCGTCCATGCGTGATACGTGAGCCAGTCCTTCTCCTTGGGCATGTCGAGCAAGTTGCCAATCAGCGGGAGGGGCCGCGGGCCGGGCGGGAGGGGCAGTTTGCTGCGTGTGTTGCGCCGGAGTATGAGCAGCGCGAGCCCGCCTGCGACGGCGGCCGCGACGAAGGGAGCAAGTGTCTGCGCGAGGGCCATCGATTGTGGGGGTGGGAGCACCGCGCGTTCATTGGCCCTGAAGCTCAAGTACTTCCATGGGTACGTAAGGGTATAGAGTATGAGTCTGGGAGCAGACATCCGCGCGCCCTCATTCAGCCATCCATCAGGGAAACGCTAGCGGTGCAGAGGCTGGTCCATGGCTAGGTAGTTCTCTTCGCGTGGTTCTCCTCGCCTAGATAGTCCGAACTTCAGCTCCATAAGAGGCATAGATGAGGGTAGCCCGCACAGTCAGCGCGTAAGAACAGAACAGGTCATGGTGAAGAACAGAAAGTTACGGGGGCACGTGATCTCCAACACTTTTCCCTCATCCTCACCACACGTTCCGGGGCATCACCATCACCCCACGTTGGCATCGTCATAACATGCGCGATGCCGCCTTGCATACCGATATAAATTCATTCGTACGTTCGTCGTGATCGCCGAGGCACCTGCTGCATAAAGCATGAGTCTCATTCCGGCAAGTCTCGGCCAAGTCTCGGCGATACTACCCTGTTCACAGCTATATAAGTCCCACCCTACCTCCCGCCTCTACTCGATTTCACCTTCCCTTGCTTTGATCCGTCATGTCCCATGATAGCGACGACGAAGATCTCACATTCCTGTACGGTCCTCGTGGATCTGAAGCTTACCAACCTGGGCAAATCTATACGTTATCATGTTCAGACGGCTCGACTTGCCACGCTACCGTCCTGAAGGCGCTGCAGCCTTTCACGCAGAGCATCGTTGTCCTCGTCGACGTGCACGGCTCGGCGACTGCTGTCAACCCCGCCATCCTCAAGATCTACGATCCGCGATTCAATAGCTCGCGTCAGCGCAGGAAACTCCCATGGGCACTCGAGACAGAGATCGCCGCTGCTCGGCTCCGCGAAGCCGTCAGTCGGGGCGAATGCGAGGACGAATACGAGAACACCAAGCTTGATGATCCCGTCGTCTTCGAGGAGGAAGTGTAGAGGAGGGCGAAGGCGGACGTCGTGGCGGAGTGGACGGCCTGCGAAGTGCTGCGCGACCTGCAAGGCTCCTGTGTCCCCCGCTGCAATGTGACCGGCACCGTCGACTCCATCCAGCCTGACAAGGATCACGCTCGGCCATTCAAGCCCGCATTTTCGCTTCTCGAATACGTCCAAGGACTGACACTCGAAGATGTCGTCGCGGAGCTGGTCCCGCGCGCTCTCGTCCGCCGTCTACTCCAGATAGTACACAGTCTCTCAGCCCACGGCATCGTGCACCATGACCTTACACCGACGAACGTCCTCTTCGCACACGATCCTGCGCTTCCAAACTCTGGGCCCAATACTCCATTCTCCCGTGTGGTCGTCATCGACTTCGGACGCGCGTTGGTTATGGCTGCTCAGGATGAGACGTTTACTATGGAAGACTTCGAGAACGTCCGTTACTTCACGAACGACTCCTGGCACCTTGAGATCTACCTCGCCGAAGCGGGAGTGCGAGGCATGAATCCGCGCCCCCTAGAGAGTTTCACGGGCGGAACGAAAGAGGAGAACGTGAGCAAACTGCATGGGTGTAGAGACTGTCACTGACTCGACCTATCACAGTGGGATGCATACACCGAAAAGCATCCGAGATGGTGCGAGCCTACGGAAAATTGGGCCTCTTGGGACGGAAAGAAGCTGGACAAGCCGATACGGTGGGCGCTGAAGCCGGAGGTCGCCGAGTGGTTGAAAACCAGAGACCCCGCGAGCGTCGATCCGCCGCGCCCTGGCTCCCCTCCTGCCTGATTGCGTGGTTCGCCTTCGAGACTAATGACGAGGCTTGATCTGTACAGCAGGGTCCTCAAGAGAAAGTGATGATGTACACCACCGCCGCTTAGTCCACCCCTGCCAGCACACTGCAGCTATGTGACTGGCATCCGCTACCCATGGCCAGCATTTCTTTGCCTTGATCACGAGTGCCGCACATGCAGCTGCACCTACAAAGCCCCGCGACTAGCATGGAGATCAGGCACAAGGAGCGCCAGCGCGAGCTGTTCCTCCACTCTTGGGGGCATCTCCTCCTGTAGATCTGGCACGATGATGTACGCGACATTGGGCTCTTCCTTCCCCGGCTCTGTAAGATCGAGGTGGACACGCTCGACCACCCGGACATCTCAGCGCTCTGACCAAGGGTCGACAGACTGCCCGCCCTCGGTCAGTTAACAATGAGACCCAACCGCTCCAAATCAATGAGTGAGGCCGGTTGTTTGCAGGTTTGGGTAAACGCGCAAAGGGACAAAATAGTCGTACATGTGCGCCGCGAGGCTGCATTCTGTTGAAAGCACTCGGACGCATGATTGAGAATACATGGTGGAGGACTGTCAAGAGGCGAAGCTGCGGAGAATTGCGCCACGACGCGCTCGTAACGCGCTCGTAACGCGCACGTGCGCGTGACTCGACGCGTCGTCAGCACGCCCTCCTTTTTTCCGTCCTCCACCTCCCCGCCCCGCTCCACACCATTTCCTCCTGCAGCCCATGCCCTCCGCCTGCCCCGCTCGGCTGCATTCCCCATCTGGCCCGCCGCGAACCTTATGACCGCAGGCGACGGAGCGCCGAGTGGCTGGCTTCTCTTCGCTGACAGGGGTGGCTGATACGGCCGTGCGTCATGGCACGCTCCGCTCTGCGCGGGCTGCGCTGAGGTCATGCATACATAACAGGTGGGCAGCCTCCCGTCATGCACTCCGCCAAGTACGCCCCGACGTTCCGCCAAAGCCACCGCCCGTCAAGTCAGGTCGGCGCGGAGCCTACCGAGTCTCGTGCGCTTTCATCGCAGGTCCCTCCCCAGCCTGGCAAGCAGTGCCGCGGATCTTCGGCGCGGCTGTCGGCACCACTCTCAGCGCACAGCACGGCCCTTCGGCATGCATACAAGGCGTGCGCGTGGGGCAGGACACTCATGCGCGATGCGGGGGGCAATGCCCGAATGCGCCCCCACCGCCGCGCCGAAACCGAAAGCAGCAAAGCTGATCGCCGAACGCGGAATCGGAAGATCAAGGGACGCAACGCACGCGCTGTCAGGCTAAAACGGCGGATAGATGGGGGTGGAGAGCCGCACGTCGTGCGCTCGTATGTTGCTCGCATCATGTCGTCTCTGAGAACCGAGAATGGGCCGGCGATCATCGGGGGACGGACGGATGGCGCGATGGTGGCCGCGCGCGCGGATCGAGCTTCGATGCGCATGTGTCGGTTGCTCTGGTGTGCTCTGCGATAGGACATTTATGTCTACGACGGGAGAGAGAGAGTAAAACAAACGGTGCACTGATGCTGCCGCCGGGATCGCCAGGGCGGGGCCGGGTAGCGAGGTCGCCATGGCATGTTTCATCTGCGCATGCCAGGCCAGGCAACGGACGCGCCTGATCCTGCGCGCAGTTTCGCCGGCTTTGCGGGGTGGGGCGCCGAAGCACATGTGTCCGCCGCCGTTCGGGGAATATGAGATGCGCGCCGTCACGCGCTTTGTACATTGAGCAATGAATTGGGTATTATTAAGCTGGTCCTGGACCTTCCGCACTCGGGTGGTCGTGTCGCGCACGGCGACGAGAGGGGAGAGACAAGCGACGATAGAATAAAAGGGCGGGGGCGGGAACAAAAGCGGGCTGGCGGGTGCGCGATCGGGCCCGGGGCCAGGCGTTGTTGTGACTGGAGAGCAGGGCAGGAAATGTGCAAGGCCGGGTGGCTGTCCGCGGTCGCATTCCGACCGGCGGGGTCGAGCAGTCGCACACCCTTGCTCTCTCCTCCCTTCCACCACCACCCTCAGTGCCCCGGCAGTCATGCCCTCGGCCACCGACCCCCGCGCCTCCACCTCGGCCCTGCCCTCGACAGCCGCGCCCGCGGTCCCCCGCACCCGCCGGTGAGCGGCCGTCCCCGACCCCGCTCAAGGTCGTCATCGTCCCGGTGCTCATGCCCTCCCAGCCGCCGCTTCACGCGCGAGCAGCTCCTGGCCCACCTCGACGTTCGTGCTGCTACACTCTATGGACCACACGCACCGTGCTGACCGAGCCCTTTGACCGCAGATCCTCGACGCCGCCGCGCTCCTGGGCGATCGGCCATCACCCGCGCCCGCACGCGCGCCGGGCAAGCGCAAAGCCGTCGCTGACGCCCGGCCCTCCGCGGCGGGTGAGCCGAGCGCAAAGCGCCCGCGCCTGCACGAGGCCGTCGACGACGCCCGACGGAAGGACGGCCCGGACGCCGCGCCATCAGAGAGTGTCCCAGGCCCCTCATCACTGCCGTTCCAGCCGCTCCGGCGGCCGCGGCGGACGCTCCCACCGCACGAGGCCCGCCAGGAGGCCGACCGGTACCACAAGCAGGGCGGGATGCTCAAGGCCTCGGGCGACGCGCGCCACCTGGCGTCGTACCCCCCGGGTGACAAGCACCACCGGCCGCTGAAGGAGCCGCCGCCCGCGAGCTCGCTCTACCACCTGCACGGCTCGACGGTCGCGCGCCTCGAGTCGCTCGACGCGCTCGTCACGCTCGCGTACGGCATCTGGGTCGGGAACAGCAAGAACAAGAACTACGACCAGACGTGCGAGTCGTGGCAGTCGTTCCGCGAGTTCTGCGCGTACCTCAAGGTCCGCTGGGAGGCCGAGGCAAAGTCCTCGAACGAGTCCGAGAAGGCGCTCTACGGCCTCATGTCAGTGCCCGCGCCCGTTTTCCCCGTCGTCCCGAGCTCACGCCGCGGACCCTCCAGATGCATGATCGAGGCCTTTATCCACGGCCGCCGTGTGGCTGACGTCATGGGCTCGTTCCTGCAGTACGACATCAAGGCGAAGATGCAGACGCTCGACCGGGACATCAAGCAGTGCTACCAGGACGAAAAGGCGCAGGCGCCGGGTGTTAGCATGCTCCCGTCGCCAAACCCGAGCACGGCCGCGGGCAGTGCCGCCTCGACGCCCATCGGCGCACACGGCGCCTCGACCCCGACCGCCGCGGGGCCGTCCGACCGCGCGGTGTACATCCCGAAGCGGTACTACGAGCCTTTGTACGGGCAGGGCAACGCGCCGCCGGCCAAGGCGGACCTGCTGCGCGCGGAGCTCGACCCCACGCAGATGATCAACCTGCACGACGCGACGGCGTGGCACCGCGCGGCGCGCGAGTGCGCGCGCGAGGCGGAGCGCACGCTCGCGCTGCCGGTGCTGTACAAGCACTTCCCGCGGACGTTCGCGCGCATGGCGCTGAGCACGCTCCAGTGCGGCGACGACGCGGCGCTCGACCTCGACGACACGGACGGCGAGCTCTGCTGGCCCGGGCAGCTCGCGACGGGCGACAGCCTCGGCTGGGTGTGCCTCATGGGCCGCGCGATGATCATGGAGTTCGGCCAGGCGTTCGACTACCGCGGCGTCAAGGGCGTCGCGCTGACCGAGCGCGTCATCAAGCTCCAGGAGGAGCTGAAGCTCCAGGAACTCAAGTCATGACCTGCGTCTCTCACTGCCTACCCACCTTGGAGGCTCGACTCCCGCCGCCCTTTTATTATGCTGGCTGGTGCCCCCCTCCGCTCGGCGCGATCCCTCCCGTCTATCTGCTCGGACGCCTGGCTCCTCTGGTCCTCGATACCCGGCCGCCGCGCCCCGACGACCGCCCAGCGCCCCCACTATTTACCCGCGGCACCACGCACCGGGCCCGCCAGCCACGCACGCCCCGCCCGCCCTGCATAGAGCCCCTCGCACGCCCGCACGCCCGCACGCCCGCACGCCCGCACGCCCGCCCGCCCACTCCTGCATTCCAACCCGCTTTCATCACCGCACTTGCTTGTATCCGGAACTCCCATCCATCCATCTCACGCCATCTCATACCAGCCCATCCCATCCCATCCCGGTATTTATCGGTCGTATTGTCTGTCTGTCTGTCCCACCACTCGTGTACCAGGATCCACATTGTACTCCGTTCTAATGAACCCATCCGCATCGTTTTTTGTTTAATGCACGGTGTGATTGTCTGGCGCGCGGGCGGCGCGAAGGAGGGAGCAGTCTCGTGGACGCGAGCAGCGAGCTGCGGGCGCGCCTCGGCGTCCAGATCGGACGGCGGTGCTTCCTTCCATTTCTCCCTGTCCGCAGTGCGCACAGATATCGGTACACAGGCCACCCGCATGATGCAGTTGGCCAAAACCCATTCCACACGGCCCAGAGCGGTAACTTTGTGAGTTCTCCATTGAGGGAGACATTATAAACCAAGATGGCAAAGAAGAAAACAGAAGTGGTTGACATAAGAATGGTGCTACAGATACGATTGGATACAAAGGTTCTATGCTCGAAGGGATCAGATACAAGGGCTCTATGCTCGCACTTTGTTCACTTGCAGACCCCCGTTCGTCGACGCTTGGGGACGGAGGAGCTCGGCACAGGCCTCGATCGTGGCCGTTTCGCTCTTCAACCAGTGGTCTGTGAGGTCGCGGATGCGCTTGATGCCCTGCCAATCGTCCATGTCCTTGATCATCTCTTCATAGACCTTCTGTGTCTTTTCCGGCTTGCTGAACCAGCCATGCCACCAGCTAGGCTTTTCCGTGTCCACTGGCGGCTCGAGGCGCTCCGCCTTGTCCGAGAGTGCCTTGCTCAGGTTCAGGCGCACGTACTTCTGCTTGCCCGGGTGTGCGTGCGCCTTGGATAGCGGGTCCGCGATCTTGTGCGCTTTCTCGCTGTTTGTGAGCATGCCGATGAGGTCCGAGACGGGGAGGTAGCCGTTGGAGAACTTGAGATTGACGGGCACACCGGTGCCCAGGCTGAGTAGACACGCGAGTGGGCGATCGTAGCCGAACACCGCGCCCACCTCGGCCAGGAGCCTACAAGACACGTGAGCATGTCTGCCCGGGAACGCACAACCGAGGCCGCGCACAGAAGAGTAGGGTTGTTGTGGACCATGCCGCCATCGATGAACTCGTGGCCACCGTCGACGGTGAGCCTCTGGAAGTATGCGGGCGCGGCGGACGTCGCGCGTGCAGCCTCCCAGATCTTGATGTCTGGGAATAGGTACTCGGAGGGCATATCTTGTGGCGCTGTGTAGCTCCGAAGTTGGACAACCTGCTCCCCGTCGTCCGTTGCATTGGCGCGACATGTCACGACGAACCTATGGAGAAGTCAGGGCCGGGCAAGAGACCAGGGGCAGACGAGCTTGCACTTTGCACGCGGCGGGATCCTCGTTGTACAGCTTCGTGTCGCCGTCGGTGGTGTGGAGGCACTCGGTTACCAGGCGTTTCACCTCTTCAATCAGTGGTTTCCCTGCGTACATGTAGCTCCCGGCAACGAACGATACGGAAGCGTTGTTGACGTTGCGTGTGATGACGTTTCCGTCGAGCTGCCCGAAGATGGCCTTGGAAACATGATCGTACGCCGTTTCGCAGTCCTCGATGGACATCTTCAGTCGGCCAAGCATGATCGCGATCAGACTGTCCGGTGTATCTCAGCATTGGGCCATTTCCGAGGTGACGAGATGGCTCTGACCCTCCGGTACTTGTTCCCGCCATCATGTCGAAGACTTCATAGGGATGAGGGGCGCGAGTCTTCGCAGCGGTCGGATTCTTCTCATCGGGAAGGAACGGGACTTTGTCCAACTTTTCCATGATCTGCCTCAGCATGCGGAGCTCGGAGACACCACGGACACCACCACCATCTGGAGGATCAAAGGGTCAGAGCGAGGAGACATTGTCTGCAATCAGACATACCGAGGCTAAGGATACGTAGTGCTGTCTGCTCAACTGCCGCGTAGGGAGGTGGAGGAGTCGCTTGCATGACCTGGTCCGCACGAACTTCCTTGTCGAGCATCGTCACTGTCGGCACCTCGACGGCAATCTTCACGCCATTCGGGTCCTTGATATCGGCATTGTACTGAAGAATGGCTCGCTTGACCAGTACAGCTTGCTCGTTGGAGGCGGAGACGTCGGGGATCTCGATATCCGGAGCCGGACGACCTGAAGGTGCAAATTAGAGAGGAGATGCCAACTGAAGAACAGCGGTCGGCGAACTTTCGTTGGATATCCGAACAACTAGATGGCCGCTCTCTGCGTATGCCTCCCAGCCGCGGAACTGTGCCGAAACTCGAACGGCGATGACGTTTCCAGGCTGCAATGATTTTCAGCACCATCTGCAGAGGTCTTTGCAGACATGACGTACAGCTAGTGCACTCTTGATCGAATGGATTTCAGCAGCCCGAGCGTGCCACTGCGAAACACCATGGGATCAGCTCCTCGTCGAAGAGCACACGGAATGAGATCCGGGTACCTGTTTGAGTAGGGGGTTCGTCTTCTCATTCATCTTCCTTTTGACAAGAGTCTCGTCGAAGACTGGGAATGTCAGTGTGCGTTTTTGGTTTAGAGAAGCACATTACTGACGTTGGCCTGGATGAGCGTCACTGCCGAAGTCGTTGCACCAGTTCTTGTGGCTGAGCCATACAAGGCTGACGCCATTGACGATCTTGGGAGTCGTATTTGTGGGAGTCTCCAATATCGCCAGGTCGAACCACGAATAGCTCTCCTCCTCGGACATGACGCAAACAGGCTCGCCGTCGCCGCGTTGGAACCGAGATCGCGTGAGCAACTGGAGACTCTCGAGTTTGTCGATCATGTCCTGGGTGAGTACAGGCGTCGTGAACCAGATCTTGGACTGGATGTTCGCATCAGAGGCTTGAACGAGGCAGCTTGTGGGGGCGCTGTACGAGTACACGCAATCGAGGATTTTCGATTCGTGCTTGGCGACGGTAGTGGAGGTCAACGTCCACATGTTAGATGGGAAGAGATCTGATCAAGTAATGAGCCAGAGACAACATCTGACGATGAATGTGTGTACTAACCCTCGTTGACCAGTCGAGTGGTGATCGATGCCCGCTCTGCATAGTTGACCCAGCCGGGGAAGCGCGTGCACGCACGGACGGCCAGCACATCGCCGACCTCGAGGCATGCGAGGAGCTCAGAGCGCCGGTCGAACATGAGGCCATAATGCATCGTCCTGTCGGCGTGGGCGACCTGGTTGGCGTGACTCCTCCACGCCATCTCACGGCCATCCTTCATCCGCTTGGGCTCTTCGGACTTGGAGTTCGGGAGGAGCACAATCTCGAACCATGTCCAGCTGCCCTGGGAGATATCTAAAACACGTGAGAATCACGACCGGGAAATGGCTGCATATCACACTAACCACGGGCAAATCCTTGGTCATGAGAGTCGGTACCGAGCTGTAGCTGAACCACACGCTATGCTCGAGTGTTAGTGTATCTCGTTGCGACAAGAATCAGAACGTACCTGGCAAAAAGTGGAGGTGAGTGGCTCGGACTTGAACCACAAACGACGCTCGACTTTGTCCGAGTAGCCTCGGAGGGGTTCTATGGCAGTGTTATGCTCGATCCACACATTCCCCATGATGCGTGTGTTGGACATGGCGGGAGATGCAGACAACTCAAAAAGGCCAGCGAGGCTGTTGAGCGAAGGCCCCCATGCTCGCAGGATCTTATATATGCAGCAGCGTGTCGGACCCTACACATCAGAAGCCTCGGAGGTCAAGGCGCCGATGTCGCCGAATTGATGATAGCGAATTCAGCGACGGCGGCGTTGGCAGTGGCGGCGGTGGCATCACTGACACAAAATTAGTATTCCTTCCTAGATACTCATTCGAGTTCATCGGACAGACCTTGGTGAGATTAAAGTAACGCCGTGCGCTAGCTGCGACAACATCATCATGGAACAGAACAAGAAGTTATGGTAGCACGTGACCGAACGCGCGAAGTCCCTTGCTCATGCTCACCCCGGTCCTGGGTATACAAGCTGTCAGCGACGGCGGCGGCAGCGGCGCAATCCCATCCCCGCGTCGGACATTTGCGAGATGTAGTAAACGATCGTTCTCCATACAGCGACATGTGCATACGCGGAAGCATACAAGCGGGCGCGACGAGAAAGCAGAGACAGCACGGGGAGTCCCACCTCACCGGTTGGACTTGGCCACACGCTCGAGCTCGTCCTTTTTCTGTGGGCCTGTTCAGCCAAGATGAAAGAACTGTTGAAAGAGCATCGACAAACCTTGATAGCGTACGAGTTGGACGAGCCCTTCGCGGCGTTGATGAGCTCATCAGCCAGGCACTCCGCAATGGACTTGACGTTCCGGAACGCCGACTCGCGGGTCTACACAGACGAACGATCAACCCTGTGATCACGCGCAGGGCGAAGGTACATACGCCGGTGGTGATGAGTGCGACGGCCTGGTTCACCCGGCGGAGGGGAGAGACGTCGACAGCCTGACGACGCACGGTACCCTGCGAGCCGATACGTGTAGAATCCTCACGGGGACCAGTGTTGACGATCGCGTCAACGAGGACCTGGGCAGACTGAGCGATTATGGTATGGCGCGCAAGTCATCGACACGCACCTGGATCGGGTTCTGGTCGCTGAGGAGGTGGATGATCTCAAACGCGTGCGCGACGATGCGGACGGCCATGAGCTTCTTTCCGTTGTTGCGGCCCTTCATCATCAGGCTGAGTATCCGTCAGCCAATAGTCTCGCGCCTGGACACGCGCCGCACACACCTGTCGACGAGGCGCTCGACGATCGGCATCTGCGCCTTCTTGAACTGGCGCTTGGCGTAACGGCCAGCGGTGTGGGGGAGGTAGACGGCATGGCGGACTTGGATGTAGTCCGTGAGGGAGATGTCCTTGACCTCGATGCTGCGCGCACCGCCGTCAGCTCCGGCAGCCCAGAGTTCGCACGCGCCGCCGGACGCACTCCTGAGTCTCCCACTTGCCGAACAGCTTCACCTCCGCGCCAAGCTTAGAGATCTCCTTCGGGAGTGCGGAGGCCATCGTGTCTGTTTTGGTGGTATGGGCGTGCGGGATGGGCGCGACGGCGGCGAGGTGGTCGGAGGCGAAAGACTGTACAGTTTCTACTCGGGTCCGCGATTCGTCACTTCGCCTCCTTCCTTCTTGATCGACAACACGAGCTTGCTCTGTTCAACATCCTGCGATATGTAGATGTATAGCTCCTGCTGTGGATCTTCATACCTGCAGACACGAGTGGAGTGGCTACATGTCTGCCGGCAGCGACTCCCATCAGCGCATTGCTTATCCACTCGAATCCTCGTGTTTTTGGGTTGCCCGCCTCGCGCTCCCGGCTACAAGGGCTGTTCCTGAAATCAGCTTGCTTGCTTACAATGAAGTCTCTGCTCCGGCGCTTGAAACGTCTGTTCTCCCGCTCACATCCTGCCAAACCCTCAGAACCGCCCCCCAAGGAGAACGATGGTCCTGGTACAGTGCACCGCGAGCTTCAGAGACTGGTCGCCACTGTCAAAGATAAGCGCGAGCGCAAGGTACTGATACATTAGGTTGTCGCTACTTGTGTGTCTCTTACAACGCCACCCAGGCCTTTGCACAACAGATGGATACATTCTTTCTGCTGTACACACAACATCTATCGACCAGATACGTAGCCGACAAAACATGTCACAGCATGTGCGAGCGACAACATGCTCTGATGCGATATGTCTGACCTTGACATCTAGTGAATACGGTGATACAGACGTGCCGTCTGGGAGTCAAGTCAAGCTCTACCCAGATCTTACCACCGACTACGGTGCCATGCGCTTGCAGAAGCTGGCTGTCGTGAAGATATGCACGGGGAATCACACAGGTAGATTGATACCCCCCGTCCGACTGCATGTGCTCATTGCCGCAAGACATCCCGGCCGACGTCGTGATACGGGACGGTATGAACTCGGTTGAGCTCACTCTGGCACACATCTCACACCTTAATGCGACATACGGCGTCTCGATACCTCTGGTTCTGATCGAGCCGTTCGATGGCGAACTGCATATCTCTCCAGACCGCCAGCCACGCAATGTTCCGCTCGTGCGCCTGAAAGGCTCTCGGCTCCCGCTTCTGTACGATGACACATTACTGCCTGTACCGACTTCAGCGGGAGATACGGACGCGTTCTGGTACTCGCCTGGTACTGGAGACGTTTTTGAAGTCTTACAGAAGAAAGGCATCATCGACAGCTTGCGTCAGGAAGGGAAGGAGTACATATTCGTGTCGAGTGCTTCTGATGTGGGCGCCACGTACATGCCCTCTTGCCCTCATCCGCTTCATAGCTCAGCCTTCTTGATAGGGTCGATCAAACTATCTTCGCGCATGTATGCATGAGCAAGCTTGACTCTTTGCTCGAAGTTTGCGACAGCCAACGTCAACCTGATGAGGTGAGTATACGACTTTTCAGATACACAAAGTTACCCATGTCTGCAACAGGTTGTAGTCGACCGGGCCGGTCACTTGCAACTGTCGCGCATATCGATGATCTCTAGCTTCGGTCAAGACGATGTGCAAATTAGTACGTGTTGCTCTCTGTGTATATACGCTGCTCTCACATCAGCGTGTAGCCAAGCACTCCAAATTTCAGCCAGCAGGTAGTTTCTGGCTCAGACTAAGAGGTTTGTCTGGGCTTGTTCCGTGGACATAAATGTCATACTGATGTACTACAGCATTGGAAGAACAAATCTCCAACGGTCCAATGGAGCTTGACGTGATCCCCGTGAAGACCACGGTGGATCACATCGGTACATCCGCACTGCGGGTAAGTCGTATGTTCCATATTGCGTCCCTGATGCTAATTACGCACGTCTCAGCTTGAAGTCTCAGCCGTGGGTGCGATCAAGTACTTCACCCGATCACAAGTTCTGGTCGTCCCTCGCGCCAGGAGTCTTCCTGTTCTTTCGCCGGCCGACATCCTCATGTTACGCAGCGACCGCTACGCACTACAGCATGGCATGTTCGTCCCATACGGAGGTGAAGGGATAGCGGACACTGTGCCGCCAATCATCAAGCTCTCCGATGACTGTCGTACAGTCAGCATCATCTTTACCTACTGGTCTTAGCTGAGCTGACCAGTAGCATATCTAGATCGAGGACCTTCACCGACGGTTCGCTCAGCCGCCACACATACAGGACCTCGAGCACCTATCAGTCGTTGGCGATGTCCATTTCGGGAGGAATGTCACTCTCCGCGGGACAGTAATCGTCCATGCAAGAGTAGGCGAGAGTATCGCTATCCCCGAAGGAAGCATCCTCGAGAATAGTGCGTAAGCGTGGTCTTGGTTCTCTTCGGCGATACTGAATGAATGAGCAGAGCTCGTCCTTGGAGACGTTCGGATCTCTCCACTTTGAAACCTTCGCCTCCCCCCATGCAAACTCTCTATCATCATACGGTCGTCTTTATCGGGAATCGGCGTTCATATAATTAACTCTATGGTGCAGTGCAAGACACTCCGATTGTCCATGTATACATTCATTTTTCCATGTTCAGTCACTGTCATGCATGATGGCTCCGCTCAAAGCTCGATGAGGTTGAGGTTACCAGACACGAGACGGTTCTCGAGGAGGCAGCCGTCCGGGATGTCAATGCGCTGGCCCTCGTTGGCGACGACTGTATTGCTCGGTCAGTACGAAGGAGTGGGCAATGGGCAGAGACCTCTGACCGATGACTGTGCCACGGAGGGTCACGTTGCGGCCAAAGTACACATCGCCGGTGACGGTCAAGTGGTCGAGCTCGATGATCTTCGGGATCTTCTTGAACCGCTTCTGGAAGTTCTGGATCTTCTTGAAGTGGTCCGAGAGCTTGATGACGGGGATGTTGTCGAACATGCGGGCCTCGCTCATGACGAGCTCGCCGTGCGAGATCGAGTAGATGTCCGACTTGATCAGGAGCAGGTCCGAGCACGCCTTGACAGGCAGGAAGCGCGCACGGGGGACGTTGACGCCATGCGCGTTGTGGAAGTGCTTGATCGCCGCGCCTGCCGCGGTCTCGAGCTGGATGACGGGGACGCCGTCGTCGGATACCTTCGGGTTGACGATGATCTCGAGCTCCATGCCCTCGTCCTCCATGATGCGCTTGAGCGCCTTGAGGTTGATCCAGATGTTGTTCGTGTTGAAGATCTTGAACTTGCGGACTAGACAAAAGTCAATCTCTCAGGCAAAGAACGGAAGAATCGGACACCTACTCGACTTGAACTCCTCAAGGTGCTCAGGCGGGACCTGTGCGACCTCGAGCAGACGGACGGAGCCCTCGTAGTCGATGAGGGTACCACCCTTGATGTCGGCCTTGGTCTTGTCCGTGACCTCCATCAGGAACTCAGCCTTCGACTCGATCATGTGCTGGAGGATCTTGTCGTCAACGACAGCGCCGAGGTTGTCCGAGTTGGAGACGAAGAGGTACTCCTTGCCCTCGGAAATGAGCTGGTCGAGCACGCCCGAGTGGAGGAGCGCGTTGAACAGGTCACCGTGACCGGGCGGGTACCAGTGCTTCTTGTCGTCGTCCGCAGCGCGGGGGCACGGCAGGAGCGTCTCCTTGAAGATACGCGGGTACCGGCTCTGGTTGAACGTGGTAATGCGGAGCTGCTGGTTCGCGTACTTCTTGATGATCCGGAGGGTGTCATCGTGGGTGTTGAACGAGGTCATGAGCACGAGCGGGACGTCGACCTTGCGCGAGGTGTTTAAGTGCTCGATCTGACGCACAGTCAGGTCGAGGAAGGTCATGTCGTCCTTGACCTCGAGGGCCGACTTGGCGCCGGTCATGCCTGGGAAGCGGATTAGAAAACAGGCTTTGACAGTCCAACGAAGGGGAGAAAAAAACTGACCCATGGATGTGCCGAGGCCACCGTTGACCTTGAGCACAGCGAGCTTGTTGAGGCTGGCAGCGTCAATGTCGCCCTTCAAGTCGGCGTAGGGAACGATTTGGGATGCATCCGGGGACTTGACGCGCTCCCAGTCACTGATCCCAATTTAGCATTGCCCAGTTTGGCAAAGAGGAAAGTGCTCACATGTCGACGTTCTTGGCCCGCTCAGAAAGGTAGCGGGTGAAGAGGTAGAAGAAGCTCTGCATCTCCGTGTCGAACGCCTATTCGGACGGTCCCGGTCAGCAGCGATCTACGCGATCTGAATGAGTAGTCGCTTGCCTTCTTCTGGTGAGGGTCCTGCACAGACGCGACGAGCTTTGCGATCTCGTTGCGCATCGACTTGGCAGCGACACCGGTGGTCGCAGTCTTAAAGTCAAAGTGAGACTGGCCGCGAACGCGGGGCGTGTTCTCAGGCTTGAGAGACATGGTGGGAGCGGAAGTGGAGGATCTGACGGGGGTGCGACGTGTAAGGAGATCTGTTCGGTGAGTGTAGGAGGAGCGGGCGCGTACGGGGTCGGAGGGTGGGTGTGGTAGGGAGGAGAGGTGATAGTCAAGATCAGAGGGACGGAGACCGATCTTTGAGGTTCTGGCCGGCGATGACGCTTTCGGGTTCGGAACGTGTTCGACTCCGCGCTCGGGTCTTCTAGGACTGAAGGGTATTTCCGACTTTCTAGCTGCGGCTCGACCTCGTTGATGGCTTGCAGACTCGGCTGGGCCCAAAAGGCGTAGGCTAAAGGTGACGAGGGCGAGAGAAGGGGCTGCCGCTTGGACGAAAGCTCGCGGAGGGCATCGAGCTTTATGGGTCCGGGACGTGACAAACGTGCCCGAGCGTCCATCTGTTGGCCATCTCACGCCGCTTCGGTCTTCTCACGTTATAAGCGACATGCAACGAGGCATGGCAGGCGGCGTGCGACCGCCGATAGCCGTGTTATCGAATAATTCTATCGGCGCGCACCGCCGACCTCCTTCCCGATGCATGGCCGGCCAGAACCAGCTGCGGAAGAGTCGGAAGCGGCCCACCTCGGAGCAATAATGTGGCGCAGTCTCCGGGCTTTCCCACGTCTGCCACGTCTGTGACCCGAACTGCTCAATCGCAAGTGTTTTGCTCAGCGATCTGACTGTTAGCATTGTGGCAACGACAAGACATCAGGATGGCCCTGCATCGGGGGCTCTCACAGTGTACCGCTGTTCTCCTGCAACACAAGTCCGGCATGTTGCCGCTGTGCGGCGGCGACAGCGCAGGGAAATGCTCACAAGCCATCTACGATGGGCAGAGTTATTCGGCTCTCGAGAGCCGGGAATGCGGTACTGCCACTTCAGGTAGAGTGGTGTATCAAATTGCTACAAGAATGACCACCATGCCATCGTCACAAACAGCAGAATGGGCGGCCAAGCAACAGTGATTACATCGCCAAGATAGGCTAATGCCCATCCGTCGTTTGCTTTTGTCCTCTTGGTGGTTATTCCGGGCGTAGGCAGTGCGTCCATCCTGTCTCGCAGAGTGTTCCTATGCCCTCTCGTCCTTTGCTGCGCATGGTAGAGTGCAAGGGCAATAAGGGAAGCAACGACGAGCGGCACGTAGAGTTTGAGATAGATTCCAAGTTGGTCGGGAAGAAAGCACGGCTTCTCGTGGAGGAACGGACTATTAGCAAATGGGCCAATGGTTTGTTGTGGCACAAGGGAAAGGAGGTGGAAACCCGGTCGACGGATCCCCATGGCTATAGAGAAGGACTTGACAGATACCTCATGCACACCGCCCGCGGTGGTGTCGCAAAAGTCATGGTCATCTCCACTGGTGCGGCTTTAGCCACGCGAACCTGCGTCAAACGGACCCCAAATCACTCACCTGAAGACCATCACGGGCCGAACCGCATCCAACAGTGCTTGCGACATTGCAGTAGTTAGTGTGTTCTGGTATCCGTACCCAAAGCCCGCACGGATGGTACCGCGCTCGCGGAGTGGACCGCAGTCCGTTTGATCTGGCCGAGCCAAAGGAATGTGGCTGAACAGAACAATGGGACCAGGTGCCTCTGTAAGCTTGTCAGTGTTGATGCAGACATGAATGGCTAAGGCCAGCTTACCCTGAGCCAGCTTATGGATCCTCGCCAAGTGAGAAGATGCCGAAGGCCCAGACTCTTCGTCTACCAGCAGCGGTGCGTCGATAAGAAGTAGCGTAAAGTTGCCAAAGCGCAAGGCGGTTGGGACTGGCCCAAACTTGGCACCATACCGCTGTCGACTAAAAGGCGAGACCGAGTCGTAGGGGCCCAGCCTGCGCAGTTTCAGCATACGAGAGCATGCAAGACACGGGCCTCTCTACCCAACATCGTGGTTTCCAGGAAGGTAGTAAGTTGGACCTGCGTCCTCGCTCCTCACGAATATGCTCGAGAAACGGTCGTAGTAAGCGTCATATCTACACCAATCGTTTGAGATGAGGAAGTTCACGACGGTCGAAGAAACTCTCACTCTCGATCCGGAATATCTCTTCGTCCGCGGTCCATCATATCTCCAAGAAAGACGGTTGCGTCCGGGCGGAGGTAATGTGTCGCCCGCCAACTCCGCCGCATATTCAGGTCGACCATGACTTGTGATAGCAAACGGAGAATCCACGGCCGGTCAGGATATGCCTGCATGTCCAATATTTGGGGATCTGCGACTATCATAATCTTGGTGGGATACTACTTGTTGGCGCTCATTGTTAGTGATGTGAGTAGTCCATAAGCGCGTCATGGACGGACCTCGGGGGAGATACTGCCTTCCGGCCAAGAACAGCGAGTTCGCCGGAAGATGCCCCATTCACCCCAGAGAAGGACAAGCACCCAAAAGAGTCGTAAACTGTTCGAGACGGGTCGTGGCCTCATGGCGAATCACAGCTGCTCGAATGACGCCTGGACTACTAATGTCGTTCGTTCGCAGACCTCTTCCTTTCGTGGATGTGTTGATAGTCTCATAGACTGCTCTCGCCGTATAAGATCAGCCTAGTTCTTCAACTTTCTAGCGTGTATTCATGAAGCGAGAATGTGGGAGGAAGGGAAGCTGCATTCCGGGCGCCTCGGTTGCCCAAACAAGATCACTGCATCTCTCTTCCTTCCCATCTGCCCTGAAGCTTTGAGGCCTGCTCTTCTCCTTCCGTCTCTCGTCTCGTTGATCAGCCTGGTCGAGCTCAGATGGCAAATGGAATGAGCGCAGTGGTGGATGTGCGAGTTACTCGTCCTGGCGAGAGTGTGTACGGTCTGTTCAAGGAATGCGGGACTATGTACGTCCCCTTCAACCCTTTGCGCATATATGCACGTCAACGATGGGCATGCAACAGCAAGACCATAAAGTCATGGAGGAAAGATTCCGAACCGGACGTAGTGCACTACTTCGTAGTGTTTGCGGACGCGGCGAGCGTCCCGCGAGCTGTGGGCGCGTCCGCTGTGACTGCGGCTGGCGCAACCGTTACGCCCATCGAGGGCCAAGCGGAGTTAGTCGCAGCATATATGCGTGGGCACCCGGAACCTCGTGGCAGCGAGGAGGCTTCCCCACCTACGGCGTCGACAAGCTTTGTGGCGGCGCCGGCCCAGATGCCCCCGCCACCCGTGCCGCCTGTGCGGGCTCCAGAGCCCGCTGTGAACGGTACTGGTGTGATTTTGTCACCAAGACAGCCTTCATTGTTCCTTCGGGAAGTCCGGGAGTATGCACGCTCCTCCTGGCCTGAGCGGACGTGGACGACTTCTGTTGGATCCGACCAACCCTCGGGTTCGAGTGGCCCGCGGCCTTCAGGCTCTAAACAGAACACAAAGGTACTAGATCCCACTTCTACAGGCTTCCCGACCACGCTCCACCTCCAGCACATGGGCGTCTCGGTACATATCGACTTGACCGGCGTGGATCCCGACAACCCGCGCCCTCTGATCACGATCCTCGTACAGACGGGCGCCGAGCGCGCAATTTGGATGCTTGCTGGGGGTTACCTCCGACGCTCTGGCCATCCCGGCAGCGCGCATGCCGTTGTGTCTGCAATGATCGAAGGTGAACACCACTCCCTACGACCCTATATGCGTCCTGCGCACTCTCGATGTGTTCGTACTCATTCGACCCTCGCGGTGTTACAGCGATGATGAAGGCAGGCACGCCCGAAGAAGATTTGAAGCCGGCCTTCCTGTTTCTCTCAGGCTGCCACACTGACCTGGCAAGACGGACGGGGCTGTCCAACGGTACCGCCTCGCCGACCGCGTCTTCGTCGACATCAGCGAGTGACCACGCGGCGGAGGCTAAGCGTTTTCTTCAGAAGGTCTATGGAACGCAGCGTCCTGAGCCGCCAAGACCTCCTCCCAACACGGCGCGTCTACTGGAGAACGGCAAAGGGAACAACAAGCGGCGACCTTCAGGCTCCGTCTCGGAAATTCAAATCCTTCAACGCGAAGTTCAGAGCTTACGGGACCGGAACGAACACCTCACCAAGCAACTGCGGAAAGCGGAGCGAGCTGCGGATGACACTCACGGTGAGCTTGCAAACGAGCGTGCCGCTCGGCGACGGGCCGACAGCGCAGTGGACATGGCAAAAAGAGATGTGCAGGCCGCACGCCGAGATCAACGTGCTGCTGAGGAAACCCGGGACGACCTGAGCCGTCGGCTGGGGGAGCAGGCAGCAAGGATGCCGATGATGAGCATGCCACCAGGGATGCCGGATCCGTCCATGCTGAGCATGGCTCCGATGATTGGACGACTAGGGTAAGACCGGGTGTATGCAGCCACTACTTGATGTCCGAATGCGTTGCAAATATTGTTATCAATCACCCTGGGTTTCTCAACGGGAGCTTCGCATGAGATTCAGACATTCGAGCGCAATCACAAGACTGCTCCTTCGGAAGTTTGCATGATTTGTTTGCGGGTTCATGGCATGGATGAAGAAAGCAATATAACATGTGAATGCAGTACAACCAGGCACAGAAGGAAGGTGGAAGCGTTCACCGGTAACTGGGAAAGAGGGAGGTCGGTCAATGAATGCCAAACATACGTCCTCAGTCAAGACACACCTCTTCTGCCTGCGGGCACGAGCACCGTGACCACCGAACTTCTTCGGCTCCATGCGACGGGGGTCGGCGATGAGGAGGGTGCGGTCGTACGACACGAGCTTCTTCTTGAGCTCCATGGCGGAGAACGCGTCGATGTACTTGGCGTAGTATGCGACGATCGCCTTCGCGATCGCCTGACGGATGGCGTACACCTGGGAGACGTGTCCACCACCCTTGGCCTTGACACGGATGTCGACGACCGAGAAGCTGTCCTCGCCAGCGACGAGGATACCCTCGTACACCTTCAAGCGGAGGATCTCGGGCTGGAGGAGTGCAAGCGGCTGGCCATTGATGCGGATGAGACCACGGCCCTCCTTGGCGTGTGCGACCGCGGTCGCGGTCTACCAACGGCGTCAGCCTACTGTGCTAGGCTTACCAGTGATGCAGAAACACGCACCTTCTTTTTGCCGAACGTCTGAACGGCCTTTGTCGACGACATCGTCGGAGCCAAAGAAAGTCTGGAGGTGCGAGTTAGCCTGGGAGTTCAGAATTCTCAGAGATCCTCCTCGTCAAGTCCATCGGAACGCTGGAGCTTCCATCCACCCAGAAAGATCGAAATTCTCGCCAGCAAAAAGGTATGCTCCAGACGTTCCGGACAGCACGGTAGGTCCTCTGGTGTAACATTCGGCAATTCACCTTCAGGAAATGGAGGCGGAGGCGGAGGTGGGAGGATGCGCGACCAGGGCGGGATGCGGAAATAGGCGCCTGAGGCTGTGTCACTTCGACCTGTCCCACAATCACCATATGCATTCTCCTCGCATAAGAGCGTTCCAAGACTCAGACTAGCTCTCACAGTGCTAGCAATGTGTATCTATCACGAGTAGGACACTCGCTATGAACTTCTACGTTGCTCTACATTTCGCGCATCGTTCTGTGTCCCTGTCAAGGCAAGACTTAAGCACTCCGATCGACTGTCGCTTGCGTGCAACAGCTTCTCGGAATCTACTATCTGCGGCGATTCGAGTACAATGATCCGGTGTACGAACTGGGCTGTGCTGAAAGCTACTCTCCGAGCTTGCTGTTACATTTCATGCAGCCTTGACCGCTTCGTGTCCAATGCACAGCTCCGTCTCTACACATGCACCGCTCCGGCAAAGTACTTGAACAGCTGGATTAGTCCTGCAAACACGCTCGCCGAAGCCCGCCATGGAAACGCAAACAACTCCAGCTCGTAAATCTGAGGATATCTTGCCACCCGAACTATGGCGCGAGGTCGTGGATCGCTTCTTGGAGAGAGACGAAACAGCAGCTACGCTGCTCGAAGCATTTGAGATCATGCGAGTCTGCCGTTCATGGAGTGTGAGTTCTGATATGTCTCGCAGTACTCTGGTACTGACTCTAGCTGTTAGGATGTGATGGTTGCTGCTCTACAGGCCTCGCGGCTGGCGTTTATTCGATGTCCAGCTGATGCCCGCGCACTCGCATCTGTTATACAGGACGCCACCCTTGAGCATCCTTTCAAGAATGGATACATCCTCTTCATATCACGCAAAGACCTTGAAGAAGAGATTCTCTTGAACCTCCAGACCCTACTGACCACGCCACGTCGCGGGTTCGTGAAGGAGATCCGGATCGTAGATATCTTGGAGGAACTCAATGTGGCAACTCCCATACCCACAAATGTCCTAGCCTCTGTCGCTCTCATGGCAGGATCTTTGGTCTCCCGAATTTCCCTTCAAATTATCCCGGAGAACCTGGACGCCCTGGTCTTCCTCTCGATAGGGCAGCTTCCGTCGCTAGTCTTCCTGGCCATCACGTTTGCCACAGAAACTAGCCCACCATTCGCAAACGCCTCGCCACTCTTGCTTCCTTCAGTCGAGACGTTCATCATGGCGCACGGTGGAGAAGCTTCGTTCGACATTGCCATCTTCCTAGCTGCTAGCCGATTCAAGGCGTCTTGCGATATCCGAATCCAGTTTGCGCAGTCTCCCCAACGCAGCCTACCTCCCGCCACCATCACTGCGTTTGATGAATTCTTCGAGGCACACAAGACCGGGATCATTCGTACAATCAGCGGCATGTTTAGCGATCCTTGGGATTCGCGCCTCTTCAAGCACGCCCAAGCTGTGGACTATATGATGGACATGCCGCCTCTGGAGCTGTTCTCTATGGACCGCCTGCCGGCCGACATCATCCTCAATGTGCACAGCCCGAAGGCACGCGATATGCTTGAACAGGTGTTGGACACGTTGATCAAGAGCGGCAAGGCGTACGAAACCCGCATACACGTTCCGATTTTAAGATGGACCTTTCCTAGTGAAGAGAAAGCCGACGCGGACGACAACGACAACTCCGAGGAAAACACAGCCTTCTTTTCTCGGGCGTTTGAGTGCGTGCCGAAGTTGCGGGAGGTGGGTGTTACCCTCGTCGATGTGACAGGACGCGATTCGCAATGCCAGTCGATCGATACAGTGGTATATCGATAGCAAGCATCTGCTTCGTTACTCCATAGATCTCACGCGAGGGAATACAGTCTCCAGTCAGTAAGGACAGATATATGGCAAAGACTGCAAGAAGCGTATTAATAAATCGTCCAACGTAGCCCTCCACACGACGCTACAGTCGATATATTCGATAATCTTGCTGTTGTGACACGGCGGCAGGAGTCAAAGAGGCTGGTATCTCGTGCCTTTGTGGGCCGTTTCGTGTGGGCATATCACTGCGAGCGCAGCTTTGTTAGTAGTGGTTCAAAGGGGTAGAGCAAGGGCCCGCACAGAGACATGTTGGAAGGTGTTCTTGTGGGCATTCGGCCAGGAGCACTCAGATCATTTGCGCTGTATACCACGAACATCAGAGACGGAGCTAATAGAACACATGCGCACTCACAGTAGGGGAGCCGAAGAGGCGTCTCGACCATGTTCACTCTCCGAGCGCCGGGATGAACCGAATGTGGCCGCATCCGAGCGTCCGGGACCAGAAAATCGAGTCAGGGCGGATCGAATCATGCTCACATCCTCTTCTGGATACAGGTCTGGGTGCGAGCTCGGCCTCACGGGGGCAGTACCCTCGAATGCCCTTGACGATTGGCCACGCGCTCGGGATTCAGGATCGAGGAGACGATATGACTGAAACCCCCCTTGCTTGAGGGCGGCGGCACGTCGACGCCGACGCTTTCGCAGAACGATGGACAGAAGGGCGAGAACCGCGAGAACACCAAAGACAAAAATGGTGGCACCAGCTACTTCCAGTGCAACAGAGGTCGAGGAAGGACCCTTGCCAGCTCGGATCAATCCCAGAGATACGAACGTGTTGGATGGACCGGTGTTCGTGAACACCAGGTTATGCGTGCTCTCTGAGAGCCCCGATGCAAAGAACTAAACAAAGTATTGAGTTTTTGACCGAAGGAAAGGTATACGGCAGCGTGCATACCAAAGTCGAATTGTAGTTCTGTTTTTGAGAGGTTGCATTGAAGTGTTGTGCTGGCCCGTGGTCGATGGCAACCGAATACAGTCCAGCGTTCGGGTGGGTGAGGCCTTGCAGTTCAATCATCGAGCCTATCCACTTCATGTTTACTAGGTGACGAATTCGGAGAACACGGGTGCTATACCTTGAAAGGGTATTGTGACGGCGTCACCAGGAGTCTGAGAGTATCTGAAGACGACAGTCGGAATTCTAGAAGGAGAGAGGCCGGAAGGAGGGCGTGTACTGACAGTTGAGTATTGTCTAGGCCCAAGGAAGCATTCGCTCTGCTTGTCCAGCTGCCCAACAGTCTCAACGCTGTCGGGCTGATGGTGGCCCACTGATAGGATGACCTGTGCTCTGTGAGGACAGTCTCATCTAGGACGCTGAAGAGCACTTACTTCGAGTCTCCCGTAGTGAAGATAATGCTGTCGATGTCTACCCATCTATGAACAGTGTCCAGGGCGTCATCCACGATGGTAAGGGTATGGAGAGCGTTGGTTAGCCCTGTGGCGGCATAGAGGGTGACATTGAACTCGGGAGAATCTGCGCGTGCAGATTGTTGAACTACGTTGCTGTCGAGGTAGACCAAGTACGCTCCCTGCCATTGGGTTAATTACGGATTGCTTGACAGAGTGACCTGACGGACGTGATGTTGTCGCCGAGATCCGTAGACGTACACATCGGTGCCGGAGAATTGGAGAGAAGCGTTCGACCCCTTCAGATATGATTAGTGGGTAGTATATCTCTGTGTAGAGGTTGCTAGTGTACCTTGATCGAAGTCTCGTGGAAGGTATGACCCGCATAGCTAGTGATGTTTGGGTCGGGGTTCTCCTTCTCGCCCTCGTAATGGAGGATCCAGCCCTCCCCGTTGTATCTAATGAGTGGACTGGTATCATCGACTGAGTAATGTCAGAGGAGTGTCTCGGAAGACATGGTAGAGCCACACACCTGTGAAGTTGAAGGCGCCCATGTAGTGTTTTGGTACTCTCGCAACAGAGTCGCGAAGAAGACAGATCAGGTGAACAGGCAGAAAAGAATGTCGTCCAAGCGAGTGAGAGGCGTGCGCAGGCTAGCCGTCGGGGGAGGAAGGCATGAGAGCAAGGCGGGAGCGCGCTGTGCGCCATGGTGGGAGACGAAAAGCTGTGTATGATCGGCACGATGCGCGAAATCTATCGTGATGGAAATCACAGAAGTAGGGCTGCTTGCTCCTTGACGACATGCAGGGTTCTAGGCCGTGAGGCATGGCATAGCGTTATGGAGGCTCTGCCTCAACTTCTGGGCTCGAGACCTGGGTTGACCAAAGTAAACAAGTGGGGGGTGAATTATAAGGAGATGATACAGCAGAATATACCAGCGATATCAGTGTTTAGAGTGGGGGTACCGTAAACGGGGCCTGACAGCGCGAGTTGCAGCCATGAACTTCGCTGGTACCGGTTGGAGGCCGCACACTTCGGCACTTAGGCGGAGAAAATGATGTTCGCCTTGCGCTTGACAAGCTCCGAGTCGACGGCGTCTTTCGAGATTCGGGCATAGAACTCCTTGAAGAAGATACCTTGCGCCTAGAATGAATGGGGATCAGTCCAGGTGCTGAAGAGAGCATGTCTGTTCCTAACTTTCTTGTCCTTCACGTCAATGTTCTTCTCCGTGATGACCTCATGCATGACACGGTCGACATCAGCTTCTGTTGGCATTGGGGGAAGGAAGGTCTGGAGCAACTCGATCTCCTGGGTTTCCTTCTCCGCCAAATCAGGTCGGGACGCGGCGGTGAATTGCGAAGCAGCCTCTGTCTGATACGGGGTACACATCAGCTTATGTGTACCATATCGTGGGGGCAGTTGCTCACTCACTGGAGGACACCCTTCTGCATAATCCTTTGGATGACAGAGTCGGGGGTCTTGGAGCCGTCGGACGAGC
>LCTX01000333.1:0-27653 GCA_002233555.1 Limonomyces culmigenus | reverse complement strand
ACCAAGTGTTCAGTCTCTCGTCTACGTCCTTGCGACTGGATCATACCCAGTTCCACCCCATCGGCTTGCCGAGGCTATCGTCGCTTACATCGGCGGCATATGGGTGCGGACGAGACCACATATAGAGTGCGTCCCGTTCCAGAGCTGGCCAGGCGCCGGCCTTGAACGCGACGATGTACGGAGCCGCCATATCAAGCCACGCAGTGTGATCGAAACCGTCTACCCAGGCGTTGGATCCGGGTTGGGCTCCCTCGATAGGGCCGACGTAATGACTCTCGCCATAGTCTATTAGGGCATCCTGTGAGCTATGGAGGGAGAAAAGTAAAATATAGAACTGACCGTTCCACGAGATGATCTCCACAATGTCGACCTGATCTCGATGGGCGACGAGCTGCTCCCACCGTGTGTTGAAGAGCCAATCATCTCCACCGTAGAACCAGTTTTTGGACGCGTAGTGAGCGAAGAACCAGGGACTGGCGGCCGCCATGTAGATCTTGCTGGTACCCACGGCCGCCGAGCGACTGGTATCGTAGTCCCAGTTCGCCTTCACATCGCCTCGAGGCCAAGAGCCATCCCAACCGAAGATGCCGTCGAGCACAGGGTAGTCTTTCAGCGCTGCATCGTCGAGGAACCACGCCGGTACGAAATGGAACTGTTGTGTCCGTGAGCAATAAGGAAAACAACGCGGAATGACACCCACAGAAGGCCCTTCCCCACGAAGCACACTCGTCCAGCCCTCGTTAACACTATCCTTGCCAAACTTGCAATACTCTCCACCGAATGTCGATAGCAGAGGTCGGCCTCGAAAAACGAGCTGAGATGCATGGCGGGCCAGGACCTGCAACAGGTCCCGAAGCTCCGAGGCATGCTCCGCCGTATCGCAAGGAAGTGAGCTGGTCCAGATCAGCAATTGAATCGTGGCTCAGTGAGAGCATGTAGCTCACGTGAAGTCAGGCGACAGAAAGAGCTTGAACCCCGTCCCGCTGTCGAGTGCCGCCTGGTACGCGTCGGCGATCCTCGCACCCTCCCACAGATCAGTGCCGTAGTTGAGAGCAAAGGCGTCGATGCCCTTGGACGCAGCGAGCCGGATGTCTCTGATCCAATCATCCCTGGTGTATGGCTGCACTCAATCAGCAAATGTCATAGCTGATGATGGCAGAGCAGAACTGACGTAGGTATTCCCGACGATGACGTGAGCAACGACGACCTTGTCGGGTTTGGCCGTGGGAGGAGGTGGAGTGGCGAATGGATAGACGGGAGTGCCAGGTTCAACGAATATAGGCGGGTTCGACGTGGGAGTTGCCCCGAGAGGCGGCAGGGTGATCACCGAGGCCGTCGACACTCCCTCCACGTCGGACGCTGGGGCCGCGATTGGCTCGCTCGGATCAAACGGAATGAGGATGTCGAGCACATGCTCTGCGAGTGGCAGCTGCCGCCGCGTGTTGTTGTGGCCTTCATCTTCCGACGCGGCTAGATGCACGATCAATCGAAGCTCGCAGCGCGTTTTGATGGAAGAGACGTACCGGCTGAGTTGACGAAGATGTCGTCCTGTGCCCCGGGCTGGAAGCCGTTCTTGCGCGAGTAGCCGGGCGCGAGCTGCTCCGCGGCCCCCGGCGGGACGGCGATGTTGTTCCCGCTCTGCTGGTAGACAAACACCATCTGCTTGGGCCCAGCGATGCACTTTGCCGACTGCTCGTGGCAGTAAAGCGGCGGCTGCGGGGCTGCCAGGGATGCAGTTGCCATCGTGCCGGTGACGTCTGTGGTGAGTTGGGTCGTGAGACGACGAAATCAGTGATGGAGATCACGGCATACTGCAGCGGTATGGCAGCATGTAGAAGTTGAGGGTCCCGCAGCCATTCGGAATCCAGCCCCACTGAGACGTAAGCGAGCGGTAACGCAGGCACGAACGGCGGACTTACTGCGCAGATGCATCCGCCAGGAGGGCAGGGAGGCATGGCGGCCGGGACCGCAAAAGTGGCAGCTCTCTCGAATGGGGTGCTGCACGAGAATTCAATCGTCGTTACCGGCGAAGGCCTGAGGTAGAACCTACCTCGGTGATACGCTGAAGACCACTAGGTTTTCCGGTGTGACGAGACTAATGTTCGACTACCTGAAAATCAGCGAGATCACATGAGTGAACACGGCTGCACTTACCGTATACGAGATCGCAAAGGCGCTTCCTCTATGGCGAATGTTAGCGGAGGTGTGCGAGGGAGGATAACCACCCACGCTGCATCGGTCTTGTTCCTTGCATGGAGATTTGGCGAGCTGATACAGCTTCCGTTTGCATAGTTGCCGAAGGTGTCGATGTCGTAGCTTCGACAGTTGCCCTATCCAAACATGAGTCTTATACAGATGATCTCGAAGAAGGGTATGCAAACAAAGTTGCCGAGCTCTTCAGGTGGCTTCGGGCCGAGCGTCGTGCAGACCTTGTTTCTGTGGCCCGTCAGTGCCACGATGAGCCTACAGGAAAGGGGAAACGTACTCCGCCATTTCGACGTGGAAGGATCCGCCAGCCGGTCTTACAGTCTAATCAGCTCTGAGGACACGTCCTCATGAGAAGACCACGTACAGTTCGAGAAATACGCCGTCCGGCGGGGGCTGCTCATGACACCCGTCGACGGCGTGCATCCACCACTCGTCGAGGGTGAGGTTCGTGAGCGGGTTGAACGGCACACCCTTCTCTGTACTCTGTGGTACCGGTCACACTCAAACATTCTCATCAATATTGCGAGTTCACGCACATTCTCGCAGTACATGCCCTTGGCGAAGGCCGCGATGTGTGTCCGAGCGGGGGTGGCGACCGCGAGGAGAACGAGGAGGACGGGGACGGAGCGCCGCCATATGCTTCGGTTGAGAGACATAGCACGAGGATTCCAATTCGAGTGAACCTATGGCTATGGCAGAGCCCAGGAAAAGTGAGAGGGAAGAGGGCGAGCGAGGCTCTGGCGGACGGGTTGAGCGGATGTGTTGAGCCGTTGACACATGTCTCCGATGCCGATCAGCCTGGAAAACGGGTCAAAGGGACAAAATATTCGTATATGTGCGCCGCGAGGCTGCATTATGTTGAAAGCACTCGGATGCATGACTGAGAATACACGGTGGAGGACTGTCAAGAGGCGAAGCTACGGAGAATTGCGCTATGACGCGCTCGTAACGCGCACGTGCGCGTGACTCAACGCGTCGTCAGTACGCCCTCCTTTTTTCCGTCCCCCACCTCCTCCTGCTCAATTGATGACCTTACGTATATGTGACCAATCAAACGATGCGTGAGGTAGACTAATTTTACATAAGAAACAATGGACTTTTATCGATGGCTTCGTGCATGTAGGCAGGCTTCATGTATACAAGCAACATCTCTGCTCACCCATTCTGTGTGGTAGCTCACTATCGCATACCACATAGCAAAAAGATAGAGTTGTTTCAGGGACATAATCATTGCGCCAAAGCCTCGGCGAGGAGCGCGTCGCGCTCCTTGCCCCGCGAGTGCACCACCCACAGAAACGGCTTCGCATGGACGACGATCCCGCTCGTGACGTCCACGTTCGGCACGCCCTCGTCCTTGGCGCGCACGATCTCGACGGTCGCGAGCAGCGTCGCGATCGTCACGAACAGTGTCGAGTCCGCGATGAAGCGCCCCGGGCACACGCGGCGGCCGTAGCCAAAGCAGGCCGTGCGCGGGTCGCGCACGGATGGGTCGAGTGCACCCTCCGGCGTGAGGAAGCGCTCGGGCTTGAAGCACTCAGGTTCCGGGTAGTCGTCTGGGTTGTGCAAGATGCTCCTATGCGGGGGGAGTGCGATCAGTGCCAGTTGGAAGGTGGAGTGGACGACACGGACCAACTGTTTCCGATGATGATCGTACCCTCAGGGATGAAGAAGCCCTTGTACTCATCATCCCGGGTGACGCGGTGAGGAATGCCTGGTGCGATATGAGCTCAAGTTCCGAAGCATGATGGCACGCTTACTGAACGGTAGCACAGGCAGCCATCGCAAGCACTCGCTGACGACCGCTTGCACATACGGCACGTCGTGCCGGTCACCCATCTCGGGCAGCCTGCCCGTCGCAGCGACGGTGCGGTCCACCTCCGCCTGCGCCTTAGCTTGCACTTCGGGGTACACGAGCATCGCGAGGAAGAAGGCCTGCAGTGCTGATGACGTCGTGTCCGCGCCGGCGATGTAGATATTCGCGACCGCGTCCGTGATGAGCTCGAGCTGCGTCCCCGACGCGTCCTCCGCGAGCATCGCCTGGGCCATCGAAGGTCGGGCAGTCCCAGCAGCCTGTGAGCCATAGTCAGCAAAAGTCGGAGAGGTGGCAAGGGGCGAGGACCATCTCGGCTTGCACAACTGCGATCGGGTCATCGAGCGCTCGGCGCTGCGTGATGTGGTTCGCCTGCGCAAAGCGCTGGAAACCCGCGCCGGGGAACCATGCAGGAACATGTTTCACTATCCTGTCGTGAGTTCAAGGCGGGCGGCAGGGTGCATGCGTCTGACTCACAGAACGGGAAGAAGTCGATCATGAACCGCCCCGGCGTGCACGCAATGCTGAAGTCGCGCACGATGGCATCGGGGTACGTGAGATACTCGCTGTCGCGGCGCTCCACGTCGATCGCGTACCCGACCTTGATGAGCATGCGCCCGAGGAAGAGCGCGAGCGCCTCCGGGAGCGTCTCCGCATGGGCTTCTGCAGCGAGGATGTCGCGTGCGAAGCGGCGCGCGGCGACCAGTTGGCCGGGGTGGTGCCGCACCGCCACCCCCGAATGCGTGTGCGCGGTGAAGAGCTTGCGCCGCTGGCGCCATTTGTCGCCATACGGGAGCACGGTGAATGACCACTCGAACCTCATCCTGTGCGATCGTCAGCCATGTGCATCTCCATAGAATCTGCACGAGGGAGCACATACAGCTCACACATGGGCGTCACAGGCCGGTCCGAATAGATGGCGCCGCGCTGCTCGAGGAGGTCGTTGACAGCGGTTGCACTGCCGAGGATGACGAGCTTCTGACCCAGCGCCTCGATGTATACGACGTCGCCGTACTGCTCCGCCCATGCGTGATACGTGAGCCAGTCCTTCTCCTTGGGCATGTCGAGCAGGTTGCCAATCAGCGGGAGGGGCCGCGGGCCGGGCGGGAGGGGCAGTTTGATGCGTGTGTTGCGCCGGAGTATGAGCAGCGCGAGCCCGCCTGCGACGGCGGCCGCGACGAAGGGGGCAAGTGTCTGCGCGAGGGCCATCGATTGTGGGGGTGGGAGCACTGCGCGTTCATTGGCCCTGAAGCTCAAGTACTTCCATGGGTACGTAAGGGTATAGAGTATGAGTCTGGGAGCAGACATCCGCGCGCCCTCATTCAGCCATCCATCAGGGAAACGCTAGCGGTGCAGAGGCTGGTCCATGGCTAGGTGGTTCTCTTCGCGTGGTTCTCTTCGCGTGGTTCTCCTCGCCTAGATAGTCCGAACTTCAGCTCCATAAGAGGCATAGATGAGGGTAGCCCGCGTAAGAGCAGAACAGGTCATGGTGAAGAACAGAAAGTTGCTGGGGCACGTGGTCTCCAACACTTTTCCCTCATCCTCACCACACGTTCCGGGGCACCACCACCACCCCACGTTTGCATCGTCATAACATCCGCGATGCCGCCTTGCATACCGCAGAGATGAACTAGGGGACACGCCCGAGTGATGTCGAAGCATGAGTCTCATTCCGGCAAGTCTCGGCGATACCACCCTATTCACAGCTATATCAGTCCCACCCTACCTCCCGCCTCTACTCGATTCCACCTTCCCTTGCTTTGATCCGTCATGTCCCATGATAGCGACGACGAAGACCTCACATTCCTGTACGGTCCTCGTGGATCTGAAGCTTACCAGCCTGGGCAAATCTATACGTTATCATGTTCAGACGGCTCGACTTGCCACGCTACCGTCCTGAAGGCGCTGCAGCCTTTCACGCAGAGCATCGTCGTCCTCGTCGACGTGCACGGCTCGGCGACTGCTGTCAACCCCGCCATCCTCAAGATCTACGATCCGCGATTCAATAGCTCGCGTCGGCGCAGGAAACTAACATGGGCACTCGAGACAGAGATCGCCGCAGCTCGGCTTCGCGAAGCCATCAGTCGGGGCGAATGCGAGGACGAATTCGAGAACACCAAGCTTGATGATCCCGTCGCCTTCGAGGAGGAACTGTACAGGAGGGCGAAGGCGGACGTCGTGGCGGAGTGGGCGGCCTACGAGGTGCTGCGCGACCTGCAAGGCACTGGTGTCCCCCGCTGCTATGCGACCGGCACCGTCGACCCCATCCAGCCTGACAAGGATCACCCTCGGCCATCCAAGCCCGCATTTTCGCTGCTCGAATACGTCCAAGGACTAACACTCGAAGATGTCGACGCGGCGCTTGTCCCGCGCGCTCTCGTCCGCCGTCTGCTTCAGATAGTGCGCAGTCTCCCCGCCCACGGCATCGTGCACCATGACCTTACACCGACGAACGTCATCTTCGCACACGATCCTGCGCTTCCAACCTCTGGGCCCAATACTCCATTCTCCCGTGTGGTCGTCCTCGACTTCGGACGCGCGTTGGTTATGGCTGCTCAGGATGAGACGTTTACTATGGAAGACTTCGAGAGCGTCCGCTACTTTACGAACGACTCCTGGCACCTCGAGATCTACCTCGCCGAAGCGGGGCTGCGAGACATGGATCCGCGCTCCCTAGAGAGTTTCACGGGCGGAACGAAGGAGGAGAACGTGAGCAAGCTGCATGGGTGTAGAGGAGACTGTCACTGACTCGACCTATCACAGTGGGATGCATACGCCGAAAAGCATCCGAGATGGTGCGAGATGCTTAGATGCCCGAGGTGGGTCTCTTGGGATTTGAAGAAGTTGGACAAGCCGATACGGTGGGCGCTGAAGCCGGAGGTCGCCGAGTAGTTAAGAACCAGAGACCCCGCGAGCGTCGATCCGCCGCGCCCTGGCTCCCCTCCTGCCTAATTGCGTGGTCCGCCTTCGAGACTAATGACGAGGCTTGATTTGTACAGCAGGTTCCTCAAAAGAAAGTGATGATATACACCGCCACCGCTTAGTCCACTCCTGCCAGCACACTGCAGCCATGTGACTGACATCCGCTACCCATGGCCAGCATTTCTTTGCCTTGATCACGATTATCGCGAATGTAGCTGCACCTACAAAGCCCCGCGACTAGTGTCGAGATCAGGCACAAGGAGCGCCAGCGCGAGCTGTTCCTCCACTCTAGGGGCATCTCTTCCTGCAGATCTGTGTACGCGACATCGGGCTCTTCCTTCCCCGGCTCTGCAAGATCAAGGTGGACACGCTCGACCACCCGGACATCTCAGCGCTCTGACCTGAGGTTGACAGACTGCCCGCCCTCCGGCAGTTGAAAATACCACCCAACCACTCCAAATCGATGAGCGAGGCCGGGTGTTTGCAGGCTTGGGTAAACGCGCAAAGGGACGAAATACTCGTATATGTGCGCCGCGAAGCTGTACTCTGTTGAAAGCACTCGGATGCATGACTGAGAATACACGGTGGAGGACTGTCAAGAGGTGAAGCTGCGGAGAATTGTGCCATGACGCGCTCGTAACGCGCACGTGCGCGTGACCCAACGCGTCGTCAGCCACGCCCTCCTTTTCTCCGTCCACCACCTCCTCGTCCCGCTTCACACCCAATTCCTCCCGCAGCCCATGCCCTCTGCCCCGCCCCGCTCGGCCGCGTTCCCCATCTGTCCCGCTGCGAACCTTATGACCGCAGGCGACGGAGCGCCGAGTGGCTGGCTTCTCTTCGCTGACAGGGGTGGCTGATACGGCCGTGCGTCATGGCACGCTCCGCTCTGCGCGGGCTGCGCTGAGGTCATGCATACATAAAAGGTGGGCAGCCTCCCGTCATGCACTCCGCCAAGCACGCCCCGACGTTCCGCCAAAGCCACTGCCCGTCAAGTCAGGTCGGCGCGGAGCCTACCGAGTCTCGTGCGCTTTCTTCGCAGGTCCCGCCCCAGCATGGCAAGCAGTGCCGCGGATCTTCGGCGCGGCCATCGGCACCACTCTCAGCGCCCAGCACGGCCCTTCGGCATGCATACAAGGCGTGCGCGTGGGGCAGGACACTCACGCGCGGTGCGGGGCGCAATGCCCGAATGCGCCCCCACCGCCGCGCCGAAACCGAAAGCAGCAAAGCTGATCGCCGAACGCGGAATCGGAAGATCAAGGGACGCGACGCACGCGCTGTCAGGCTGGAACGGCGGATAGATGGGGGTGGAGAGCCGCACGTCGTGCGCTCGTGTGTTGCTCGCATCATGTCGTCTCTGAGAACCGAGAATGGGCCGGCGATCATCGGGGGACGGACGGACGGCGCGATGGTGGCCGCGCGCGCGGATCGAGCTTCGATGCGCATGCGTCGGTTGCTCCGGTGTGCTCTGCGATAGGATACATATGTCTGCGATGGGAGAGAGAGCTCAAAACAAACGGTGCACTGATGCTGCCGCCGGGATCGCCAGGGCGGGGCCGGGCAGCGAGGTCGCCATGGCATGTTTCATCTGCGCATGCCAGGCCAGGCAACGGACGCGCCTGATCCTGCGCGCAGTTTCGCCGGCTTTGCGGGGTGGGGCGCCGAAGCACATGTGTCCGCCGCCGTTCGGGGAATATGAGATGCGCGCCGTCACGCGCTTTGTACATTGAGCAATCAATTGGGTATTATTAAGCTAGTCCTGGACCTTCCGCACTCGGGTGGTCGTGTCGCGCACGGCGACGAGAGGGGAGAGATAAGCGACGATAGAATAAAAGGGCGGGGGGCGGGAACAAAAGCGGGCGGGTGCGCGATCGGGCCCGGGGCCAGGCGTTGTTGTGACTGGAGAGCAGGGCAGGAAATGTGCAAGGCCGGGTGGCTGTCCGCGGCCGCATTCCGACCGGCGGGGTCGGGCAGTCGCACACCCTTGCTCTCTCCTCCCTCCCTCCACCA
Organism: Limonomyces culmigenus; assembly: GCA_002233555.1. Taxonomy (NCBI): domain Eukaryota; kingdom Fungi; phylum Basidiomycota; class Agaricomycetes; order Corticiales; family Corticiaceae; genus Limonomyces; species Limonomyces culmigenus. The sequence continues at coordinate 18,706 of LCTX01000333.1, read as the reverse complement.
CCTCGCACCGTGCCCCGGCAGTCATGCCCTCGGCCACCGACGCCCACGCCTCGACCTCGGCCCTGCCCTCGACCGCGCCCGCGCTCTCCCGCACCCGCCGGTGAGCTAGCGGCCAGCCCTGGCCCCGCTCAACCTCGTCATCGTCCCGGTGCTCATGCCCTCCCAGCCGCCGCTTCACGCGCGAGCAGCTTCGGGCCCACCTCGACGTTCGTGCAGCTACACTGTATGCACTACACGCACCGTGCTGACCGAGCCCTTTGACCGCAGATCCTCGACGCCGCCGCGCTCCTGGGCGATCGGCCATCACCCGCGCCTGCACGCGCGCCGGGCAAGCGCAAAGCCGCCGCCGACGCCCGGCCCTCCGCCGCCGCCGAGCCGAGTGCAAAGCGCCCGCGCCTGCACGAGGCCGTCGACGACGCCCGACGGAAGGACGGCCCGGACGCCGCGCCATCAGAGAGTGCACCAGGTCCCTCATCACTGCCGTTCCAGCCCCTCCGGCGACCGCGCCGGACGCTCCCCCCACACGAGGCCCGCCAGGAGGCCGACCGGTACCACAAGCAGGGCGGGATGCTCAAGGCCTCGGGCGACGCGCGCCACCTGGCGTCGTACCCCCCGGGTGACAAGCACCACCGGCCGCTGAAGGAGCCGCCGCCCGCGAGCTCGCTCTACCACCTGCACGGCTCAACGGTCGCGCGCCTCGAGTCGCTCGACGCGCTCGTCACGCTCGCGTACGGCATCTGGGTCGGCAACAGCAAGAACAAGAACTACGACCAGACGTGCGAGTCGTGGCAGTCGTTCCGCGAGTTCTGCGCGTACCTCAAGGTCCGCTGGGAGGCCGAGGCAAAGTCCTCGAACGAGTCCGAGAAGGCGCTCTACGGCCTCATGTCAGTCCCGGCGTCCGTTTGCCCCGTCGTCCCGAGCTCACGCCCTCCAGTTGCATGATCGAGGCCTTTATCCACGGCCGGCGTGTGGCTGACGTCATGGGCTCGTTCCTCCAGTACGACATCAAGGCGAAGATGCAGACGCTCGACCGGGACATCAAGCAGTGCTACCAGGACGAAAAGGCGCAGGCGCCCGGCGCGATCAGCATGCTCCCGTCGCCGAACCCGAGCACGGCCGCGGGCAGCGCCGCCTCGACGCCGATCGGCGCGCACGGCGCCTCGACCCCGACCGCCGCGGGGCCGTCCGACCGCGCGGTGTACATCCCGAAGAGGTACTACGAGCCTTTGTACGGGCAGGGCAACGCGCCGCCGGCCAAGGCGGACCTGCTGCGCGCGGAGCTCGACCCCACGCAGATGATCAACCTGCACGACGCGACGGCGTGGCACCGCGCGGCGCGCGAGTGCGCGCGCGAGGCGGAGCGCACACTCGCGCTGCCGGTGCTCGTCAAGCACTTCCCGCGCACGTTCGCGCGGATGGCGCTGAGCACGCTCCAGTGCGGCGACGACGCGGCGCTCGACCTCGACGACACGGACGGCGAGCTCTGCTGGCCCGGGCAGCTCGCGACGGGCGACAGCCTCGGTTGGGTGTGCCTCATGGGCCGCGCGATGATCATGGAGTTCGGCCAGGCGTTCGACTACCGCGGCGTCAAGGGCGTCGCGCTGACCGAGCGCGTCATCAAGCTTCAGGAGGAGCTGAAGCTCCAGGAACTCAAGTCATGACCTGCGTCTCTCACTGCCTACCCACCTTGGAGGCTCGACTCCCGCCGCCCTTTTATTATGCTGGCTGGTGACCCCCTCCGCTCGGCGCGATCCCTCCCGTCTATCTGCTCGGACACCTGGGTCCTCTGGTCCTCGATACCCGGCCGCCGCGCCCCGACGACCGCCCCGCGCCCCTCCCCTATTTACCCGCGGCACCACGCACCGGGCCCGCCAGCCACGCACGCCCCGCCCGCCCTGCATAGAGCCCCTCGCACGCCCGCCCGCACGCCCGCCCGCCCACTCCTGCATTCCACCCGCTTTCATACGCACTTGCTTGTATCCGGAACGTCCCATCCATCTCACGCCATCTCATCCCTCCATTCCCATCCCACTCCCATCCCATCCCGGTATTTATCGGCCGTCTGTTCTGTCTGTCTGTCCCACCACTCGTGTACCAGGATCCACATTGTACTCCGTTCTAATGAACCCATCCGCATCGTTTTCGGTTTGATGTGCAGTGTGTGATACTGTCGGATGTCGTGCGGGCGGCGCGAAGAGGGAGCAGTCTTGTGGACGCGAGCGGCGAGCTGCGGGCGCGTGCGTCCAGATCGGACGGCGGCGGCGCTTCTTTCCATATTTCCGTGTCCGCAGGCTCCCGAAGCGGGCGCGGTGCCAGTGAGCAGGCGTCATGGAATGGCTCTCGCAGTGTGTGCGCACAGATATCGGTACACAGGTCACCCTCACGATGGAGTTGGTCAAAACTCATTCCACACACCCTTCGTCTGAGAAGAGCCGTGGCCTGCATGAGCGGATTGATGACCTGCCCTACGGCCCAGAGTGGTAACTTTGTGAGTTCACCATTGAAGGAGACATCACAGACAAATATGGCAAGAAGAGAACAACAGTTATTGACATAAGAATGGTGCTACATATATGATTAGACACAAGGGCTCTATGCTCGGACATGGAGACCAAGAAGAAAGTGATAGAGAGAGGGCTTGCAGCTCCAGACACATGCTCGACTGACATAACCCATGGCCAGTTCTCAAGTGTCCGACCGCGATGGTTAGATGTGAGCTCTACGCTCAGACTTGCTTCCCTTGCGGACCTCGGGGACGGAGGAGCTCGGCACAGGCCTCGATCGTGGCCATTTCGCTTTTCAACCAGTGGTCTGTGAGGTCACGGATGCGCTTGATCCCCTGCCAATCGTCCATGTCTTTGATCATCTCTTCATAGTCCTTCTGTGTCTTTTCCGGCTTGCTAAACCAGCCCTGCCACCAGCCAGGCTTTTTCATGTCCACTGGCGGCTCGAGGCGCTCCGCCTTGTCCGAGAGTGCCTTGCTCAGGTTCAGGCGCACGTACTTCTGCTTGCCCGGGTGTGCGTGCGCCTTGGATAGCGGGTCCGCGATCTTGTGCGCCTTCTCGCTGTTCGTGAGCATACCGATGAGGTCCGAGACGGGGAGGTAGCCGTTGGAGAACTTGAGATTGGTGGGCACACCGGTGCCCAGGCTGAGTAGACACGCTAACGGACGATCGTAGCCGAACACCGCACCCACCTCGGCCAGGAGCCTACGAGCCAAGTGAGCATATTCGACCGAGAATGCACAACAAAGCCCGCGCACAGAAGAGTAGGGTTGTTGTGAACCATGCCGCCGTCGATGAATTCGTGGCCGCCGTCGACGGTGAGCCTCTGGAAGTATGCGGGCGCGGCGGACGTCGCGCGTGCAGCCTCCCAGATCTTGATGTCTGGGAATAGGTACTCGGAGGGCATATCTTGTGGCGCTGTGTAGCTCCGAAGCTGGACAACCTGCTCCCCATCGTCCGTTGCATTGGCGCGACAGGTCACGACGAACCTATGGAGAAGTTAAGGCTAGGCAAGAGGCCAGGGGCCGACGTGCTTACACTTTGCATGCGGCGGGATCCTCGTTGTACAACTTGGTGTCGCCGTCGGTGGTGTGGAGGCACTCAGTGACCAGGCGTTTCACCTCTTCAATCAGTGGTTTCCCTGCGTACATGTAGCTCCCGGCAACGAACGATACGGAAGCGTTGTTGACGTTGCGTGTGATGACGTTTCCGTCGAGCTGCCCGAAGATGGCCTTGGAAACATGATCGTACGCCGTTTCGCAGTCCTCGATGGACATCTTCAGTCGGCCGAGCATGATCGCGATCAGACTGTCCGGTGTATATCAGCATTGTGTCATTTCCGAGGTGACGAGATGGCCCTGACCCTCCAGTACTTGTTCCCGCCATCATGTCGAAGACTTCATAAGGATGTGGGGCGCGAGTCTTCGCAGCGGTCGGATTCTTCTCATCGGGAAGGAACGGGACTTTGTCCAACTTTTCCATGATCTGCATCAGCATGCGGAGCTCGGAGACACCACGGACACCACCACCATCTGGAGGATCAAAGGGTCAGAGCGAGGAGAGATTGTCTACAATCAGACATACCGAGGCTGAGGATACGTAGTGCTGTCTGCTCGACTGCCGCGTAGGGAGGTGGAGGAGTCGCCTGCATGACCTGGTCCGCACGAACTTCCTTGTCGAGCATCGTCACTGTCGGCACCTCGACATTGACCTTTACGCCATCCGTGTTCTTGATATCAGCGTTGTACTGAAGAATGGCCTGCTTGACCAGTGCAGCTTGCTCATTGGAGGCGGAGACGTCGGGGATCTCGATATCCGGAGCCGGACGACCTGAAGGTGCAAGTTAAAGAGGAGACGCCAACTGAAGAAGAGAGGCCTGCGAACTTTCGTTGGATATCCGAACAACCAGATGGCCGCTCTCTGCGTATGCCTCCCATCCGCGGAACTGTGCCGAAACTCGAACGGCAATGACGTTTCCAGGCTGCAACTGTTTTCAGCATCATCTGCAGAGATCTTTGCAGACATGACGTACAGCTAGTGCACTCTTGATTGAATGGATTTCTGCAGCTCGAGCGTGCCACTACGAAACACCATGGGATCAGCTCCTCGTCGAAGAGCACACGGAATGAGATCCGGGTACCTGTTTAAGTAGGGGGTTCGTCTTCTCATCCATCTTCCTTTTGACAAGAGTCTCGTCGAAGACTGGGAATGTCAGTGTGCGTTTTTGTGTTAGAGAAGCACATTACTGACGTTGGCCTGGATGAGCGTCACTGCCGAAGTCGTTGCACCAGTTCTTGTGGCTGAGCCATACAAGGCTGACCCCATTGACGATCTTGGGAGTCGTATTTGTGGGAGTCTCCAATATCGCCAGGTCGAACCACGAATAGCTCTCCTCCTCGGACATGACGCAAACAGGCTCGCCGTCGCCGCGTTGGAACCGAGATCGCGTGAGCAACTGGAGACTCTCGAGTTTGTCGATCATGTCCTGGGTGAGTACAGGCGTCGTGAACCAGATCTTGGACTGGATGTTCGCATCAGAGGCTTGAACGAGGCAGCTTGTGGGGGCGCTGTACGAGTACACGCAATCGAGGATTTTCGATTCGTGCTTGGCGACGGTAGTGGAGGTCAACGTCCACATGTTGGATGGGAAGAGATCTGATCAAGTGATCAGCCAGAGACAACATCTGACGATGAATGTGTGTACTAACCCTCATTGACCAGTCGAGTGGTGATTGATGCACGCTCTGCATAGTTAACCCAGCCAGGGAAGCGCGTGCATGCACGGACGGCCAGCACATCGCCGACCTCGAGGCACGCGAGGAGCTCAGAGCGCCGGTCGAACATGAGACCATAATGCATCGTTCTGTCGGCGTGGGCGACCTGGTTGGCGTGACTCCTCCACGCCATCTCACGTCCATCCTTCATCCGCTTGGGCACTTCGGACTCGGAGTTCGGGAGAAGGACAACCTCGAACCATGTCCAGCTGCCCTGAGAGATATCTAAAACACGTGATAATCACGACCGGGAGATGGCTGCCTATCACACTAACCATCGGCAGCTCCTTGGTCATGAGAGTCGGTGCCGAGCTGTAGCTGAACCACACGCTATGCTCGAGTGTTAGCGTACCTCGTTGTGACAAGAATCAGAACGTACCTGGCAAAATGTTGGGGTGAGTGGCTCGGACTTGAACCACAAGCGACGCTCGACTTTGTCCGAGTAACCTTGGAGGGGTTCCATGGCAGTGTTATGCTCGATCCACACGTTCCCCATGATGCGTGTGTTGGAAATGGCGGGAGATGCAGACAGCTTGAACAGGCCAGCGAGGCTGTTGGACGAAGACCCCCATGTTTACAGGATCTTATATAGGCAGCAGCGTGTCGGACCCTACACATCGGAAGCCTCGGAGGTCAAGGCGTCGATGTCGCCGAATTGATGACAGCGAGTTCAGCGACGGCGGCGTTGGCAGTGGTGGCGGTGGCATCACCGAGAGGGAAATTCATTGTTCTTTCCCAAAACATTCCTCAAGTCCAACCTTTGTGAGGTTGAAACGACGCTGCGCACGCTCAGCGCTCAGCGACAACACGGTCAAGGAACGGAACAAGAAGTTATGGTAACACGTGACCAACGCATCAAGTCCCTTGGGGTCACCCCGGTCCTGCAGCTGTCAGCGGTGGCGGCAGCGGCAGCGGCGCAACCTCATGCCCGCGTCGGACATTTACGAGATGTAGTAAACGATCGTTCTCCATACAGCGACATGTGCATACGGCGGAAGCATACAAGTGGGCGCGACGAGAAAGCAGAGACAACACGGCGAACCCCACCTCACCGGTTGGACTTAGCCACACGCTCGAGCTCGTCCTTTTTCTGTGGAGAGAGTCAGCCAAGACGAATAGAGTGTCGAGAGAGCAGCGGCGAACCTTGATAGCATACGAGTTGGACGAGCCCTTCGCGGCGTTGATGAGCTCATCAGCCAGGCACTCCGCAATGGACTTGACGTTCCGGAACGCCGACTCGCGGGTCTACACAGACGAACGATCAACCCTGTGATCACGCGTAGGGCGAAGGTACATACGCCGGTGGTGATGAGTGCGACGGCCTGGTTAACCCGGCGGAGGGGAGAGACGTCGACGGCCTGACGACGCACGGTACCCTGCGAGCCGATACGTGTAGAATCCTCACGGGGACCAGTGTTGACGATCGCGTCAACGAGGACCTGGGCAGACTGAGCGATTATGGTATGGCGCGCAAGTCATCGACACGCACCTGGATCGGGTTCTGGTCGCTGAGGAGGTGGATGATCTCAAACGCGTGCGCGACGATGCGGACGGCCATGAGCTTCTTTCCGTTGTTGCGGCCCTTCATCATTAGGCTGAGTATCCGTCAGCCAATAGTCTCGCGCCTGGACACGCGCCGCACACACCTGTCGACGAGGCGCTCGACGATCGGCATCTGCGCCTTCTTGAACTGGCGCTTGGCGTAACGGCCAGCGGTGTGGGGGAGGTAGACGGCATGGCGGACTTGGATGTAGTCCGTGAGGGAGATGTCTTTGACCTCGATGCTGCGCGCACCGCCGTCAGCTCCGGCAGCCCAGAGTTCGCACGCGCCGCCGGACGCACTCCTGAGTCTCCCACTTGCCGAACAGCTTCACCTCCGCGCCAAGCTTAGATATCTCCTTCGGGAGTGCAGAGGCCATCGTGTCTGTTTTGGTGGTATGGGCGTGCGGGATGGGCGCGACGGCGGCGAGGTGGTCGGAGGCGAAAGACTGTACAGTTTCTACTCGGGTCCGCGCTTCGTCACTTCACCTCCTTCCTTCTTGATCGACAACACGAGCTTGCTCTGTTCAACATCCTGCGATATGTAGTTGTATAGCTCCTGCGATATGTAGTTGTATAGCTCCTGCGATATGTAGTTGTATAGCTCCTGCGGTGGATGTTCATGCCTGCAGGCACGAGTAGAGTGGCTACATGTCTGCTGGCAGCCACTCCCATCAGCGCATTGCTTATCTACTCGGATCCTCGTGTTTTTGGGATGCCCGCCTCGCGCTCCCGGCTACAAGGGCTGTTCCTGGAATGAGCTTATTTACTTACAATGAAGTCTCTGCTCCGGCGCTTGAAACGTCTGTTCTCGCGCTCACATCCTGCCAAGCCCTCGGAACCGCCCCCCAAGGAGAACGATGGCCCCGGTACAGTACACCGCGAGCTTCAGAGACTGGTCGCCACTGTCAAAAATAAGCGCGAGCGCAAGGTACTGATACATTGGTTTGTGGCTACTTGTGTCTCATCAAACGCCACCTAGGCCTTTGCACAACAGATGAATGCGTTCTTTCTGCTTTACACGCAACATCTATCGACCAGATATGTAGCCGACAAGACGCGTCACAGCATGTGCGAGCGACAACACGCTCTGATGCAATATGTCTGATCGCAGTCTCTAGTGAATACGGTGATACAAACGTGCCGTCTGGGACTCAAGTCAAGCTCTACCCAGATCTGACCACCGACTACGGTGCCATGCGCCTGCAGAAGCTGGCTGTCGTGAAGATATGCACGGAGAACCACACAGGTAGACGAATGCACCCTGTCTGACTGCATATGCTTATTGCCGTCAGACATCCCGGCCGACGTCGTGATACGAGACGGTATGAACTCAGTTGAGCTAACGCTGGCACACCTCTCACACCTTAATGCGACATACGGTGTCTCAATACCTCTGGTTCTGATTGAGCCGTTCGATGATGAACTGCATATCTCTCCAGACCGCCAGCCACGCAATGTCCCGCTTGTGCGCTTGAAAGGCTCTCGGCTCCCGCTTCTGTACGATGACACACTGTTGCCTGTGCCGACGTCAGCGAGCGATACGGACACGTTCTGGTACTCGCCTGGTACAGGAGACATTTTTGAAGTCTTGCAGCAGAAAGGCGTCCTCGACAGCTTGCGTCAGGACGGGAAGGAGTACATCTTCGTGTCGAGTGTTTCCGATGTGGGTTCCACGTATGTGCCCTCTTGCTTACATCCGCTTCAAAGCTCAGCCTTCTTGATAGGGTTGATCAAACCATATTTGCGCATGTATGCATGAGCAAGCTCGACTTTATGCTCGAAGTTTGCGACAGCCAACGTCAACCTAATGAGGTGAGTATACGACTTGTCCTTTCAGATGCACAAAGTTACCCATATCTGCAACAGGTTGTGGTCGACCGGGCCGGTCATATGCAACTGTCGCGCATATCGATGATCTCTAACTTCGGTCAAGACGATGTGCAAACTGGTATGTGTTGCTCTCTGTGTGTATACGCTGCTCTCACATCAGCGTGTAGCCAAGCACTCCAAGTTTCAGCCAGCAGGTAGTATCTGGCTCAGACTAAGAGGTTTGTCTGGGCTTTTTCCGTCGACATAGATGTCATACTGATGTACTGCAGCATTGGAAGAACATATCTCCAACGGGCCAATGGAGCTCGACGTAATCCCCGTGAAGACCACTGTGGACAACATCGGTACATCCGCACTGCGGGTAAGTGATATGTTCCATATTGCGTCCGTGATGTCAATCATGCCTGTCTCAGCTTGAAATCTCGGCCGTGGGCGCGATCAAGTACTTCACCCGATCACAAGTTTTGGTCGTCCCTCGCGCCAGGAGCCTTCCTGTTTTATCGCCGGCGGATATCCTCATGTTAAGAAGCGACCGCTACGCGTTACAGCATGGCATATTCATCCAGTACGGAGGTGAAGGGATGGCAGACGCTGTGCCGCCAACCATCAAGCTCTCCGACGACTGTCGTACGGTCAGGATCACCTTTACCCAAAGCTCTGAGCTGAGCTGACCACCAGCATATTCAGATCAAGGATCTTCACCGACGGTTCGCTCAGCCGCCACACATGCAGGACCTCGAGCACCTATCAGTCGTCGGCGATGTCCATTTCGGGAGGAATGTCACTCTCCGCGGGACAGTAATCGTCCACGCAAGAGTGGGCGAGAGCATCGATATCCCTGAAGGAAGCATCCTCGAGAATAGTGTGTGAGCTTGGTCTTTGTTCTCTTCGGCATACTGATTGGTTTAACAGAGCTCGTCCTTGGAGACGTTCGGATCTCTCCACTTTGAAACCTTCGCCTCCACCCATGCAAACTCTCTCTCTCATCCTACGGTCGTCTTTGTCGGGAATCGGCGTTCATATAATTAACTCTATGGTGCAGTGCAAGACACTCCGATTGTCCAAGTATACATTCATTTTTCCATGTTCAGTCACTGGCATGCATGATGGCTCCGCTCAGAGCTCGATGAGGTTGAGGTTACCAGACACGAGACGGTTCTCGAGGAGGCAGCCGTCTGGGATGTCAATGCGCTGGCCCTCGTTGGCGACGACTGTATTGCTCGGTCAGTACGAAGGAGTAGGCAATGGGCACAGACCACTGACCGATGACTGTGCCACGGAGGGTCACGTTGCGGCCAAAGTACACATCGCCGGTGACGGTCAAGTGGTCGAGCTCGATGATCTTCGGGATCTTCTTGAACCGCTTCTGGAAGTTCTGGATCTTCTTGAAGTGGTCCGAGAGCTTGATGACGGGGATGTTGTCGAACATGCGGGCCTCGCTCATGACGAGCTCGCCGTGCGAGATTGAGTAGATGTCCGACTTGATCAGGAGCAGGTCCGAGCACGCCTTGACAGGCAGGAAACGCGCACGGGGGACGTTGACGCCGTGCGCGTTGTGGAAGTGCTTGATCGCCGCGCCTGCCGCGGTCTCGAGCTGGATGACGGGGACGCCGTCGTCGGACACCTTCGGGTTGACGATGATCTCGAGCTCCATGCCCTCGTCCTCCATGATGCGCTTGAGCGCCTTGAGGTTGATCCAGATGTTGTTCGTGTTGAAGATCTTGAACTTGCGGACTAGACAAAAGTCAGTCTCTCAGGTAAAGAACGGGAGCATCGGACACCTACTCGACTTGAACTCCTCAAGGTGCTCAGGCGGGACCTGTGCGACCTCGAGCAGACGGACGGAGCCCTCGTAGTCGATGAGGGTACCACCCTTGATGTCGGCCTTGGTCTTGTCCGTGACCTCCATCAAGAACTCGGCCTTGGACTCGATCATGTGCTGGAGGATCTTGTCGTCGACAACGGCGCCGAGGTTGTCCGAGTTGGAGACGAAGAGGTACTCCTTGCCCTCGGAGATGAGCTGGTCAAGCACGCCCGAGTGGAGGAGCGCGTTGAACAGGTCACCGTGACCGGGCGGGTACCAGTGCTTCTTGTCGTCGTCCGCGGCGCGGGGGCACGGCAGGAGCGTCTCCTTGAAGATACGCGGGTACCGGCTCTGGTTGAATGTGGTGATGCGGAGCTGCTGGTTCGCGTACTTCTTGATGATCCGGAGGGTGTCATCGTGGGTGTTGAACGAGGTCATGAGCACGAGCGGGACGTCGACCTTGCGCGAGGTGTTCAAGTGCTCGATCTGACGCACAGTCAGGTCGAGGAAGGTCATGTCGTCCTTGACCTCGAGGGCCGACTTGGCGCCGGTCATGCCTGAGGAGCGAATCAGAAAACAGGCTTTGACAGTCCAACGAAGGAAAAAAAACTGACCCATGGATGTGCCGAGGCCACCGTTGACCTTGAGCACAGCGAGCTTGTTGAGGCTGGCAGCGTCAATGTCGCCCTTCAAGTCGGCGTAGGGAACGATTTGGGATGCATCCGGGGACTTGACGCGCTCCCAGTCACTGATCCCAATTTAGCACTGCCCAGTTTGGCAAAGAGGAAAGTGCTCACATGTCGACGTTCTTGGCCCGCTCGGAAAGGTAGCGGGTGAAGAGGTAGAAGAAGCTCTGCATCTCCGTGTCGAACGCCTATCCGGACGGTCCCGGTCAGCAGCGATCTACGCGATCTGAACGAGTAGTCGCTTGCCTTCTTCTGGTGAGGGTCCTGCACAGACGCGACGAGCTTTGCGATCTCGTTGCGCATCGACTTGGCAGCGACACCGGTGGTCGCAGTCTTGAAGTCAAAGTGAGACTGTCCGCGAACGCGGGGCGTGTTCTCGGGCTTGAGAGACATGGTGGGAGCGGAGGTGGAGGATCTGACGGGGGTGCCACGTGTAAGGAGATCTGTTCGGTGAGTGTAGGAGGAGAGGGCGCGTACGGGGTCGGAGGGTGGGTGTGGTAGGGAGGAGAGGTGATAGTCAAGATCAGAGGGACGGAGACCGATCTTTGAGGTTCTGGCCGGCGATGACGCTTTCGGGTTCGGAACGTGTTCGACTCCGCGCTCGGGTCTTCTAGGACTGAAGGGTATTTCCGACTTTCTAGCTGCGGCTCGACCTCGTTGATGGCTTGCTGACTCGGCTGTGCCCAAAAGGAGTAGGCTAAAGGTGACGAGGGCGAGAGAAGGGGCTGCCGCTTGGACGAAAGCTCGCGGAGGGCATCGAGCTTTATAGGCCCGGGACGTGACAAACGTGCCCGAGCGTCCATCTGTTGCCCATCTCACGCCGCTTCGGTCTTCTCACGTTATAAGCGACACGCAACGAGGCATGGCAGGCGGCGTGCGAGCGCCGATAGCCGTGTTATCGAATAATTCTATCGGCGCGCACCGCCGACCTCCTTCCCGGCGCATGGCCGGCCAGAACCAGCTGCGGAAGAGACGGAAGCGGACCACCTCGGAGCAATAATGTGGCGCTACCTCCGGACTTTCCCACGTCTGTCGCGTCTGTGACCCGAACTGCTCAATCGCAAGTATGTTGCTCAGTGATGTGACTGTTAGCATTGTGGTAACGACAAGACATCAGGATGTCCCTGCATCGGGGCATCTAACAATGTACCGCTGTTCTCCTTCAACACAAGTCCTGCATGTTGCCGCTGTGCGGCGGCGACAGCGCAGGGAAATGCTCACAAGCCATCTGCAATGGGCAGAGTTGTTCGGCTCTCGAGAGCCGGGGATGCGGTACTGCCACTTCAGGCAGAGTGGTGTATTGAATTACTACAAGAATGACCACCATGCCATGGTCACAAACAGCAGAATGGGCGGCCAAGCGACAGTGATTACATCGCCAAGATAGGCTAATGCCCATCCATTGTTTGCTTTTGTCCTCTTGGTGGTTATTCCGGGCGTAGGCAGTGCGTCCATCCTGTCTCGCAGAGTGTTCCTATATCCTCTCGTCCTTTGCTGTGCATGGTAGAGTGCAAGGGCAATAAGGGAACCAACAACGAGCGGCACGTAGAGCTTGAGGTAGATCCCGAGTTGATCTGGAAGAAAGCACGGCTTCTCGTAGAGAGACGGACTATCAGCAAATGGGCCAATGGCCTGCTGTGGCACCAGGGAAAGGAGGTGGAAACCCGGTCGACGGATCCCCATGGCTATAGAGAAGGACTTGACAGATACCTCATGCACACCGCCCGCGGTGGTGTCGCAAAAGTCATGGTCGTCTCCACTGATGCGGCTTTAGCCACGTGCACCTGCGTCAAACGGACCCCAAACTACTCACCTGAAGACCATCACCGGCCGAACAGCATCTAACAGTGCTTGCGACATTGCAGTAGTCAGTGTATTCTGGTATCCGTACCCAAAGCCCGCACGGATGGTACCGCGCTCGCGGAGTGGACCGCAGTCCGTTTGATCTGGCCGAGCCAAAGGAATGTGGCTGAACAGAACAAGGGGACCAGGTGCCTCTGCAAGCTTGTCAGTGTTGACGCAGACATGAATGACGAAGGCCAGCTTACCCTGAGCCAGCTTATGGATCTTCGCTAAGTGAGAAGATGCCGAAGGCCCAGACGATGCCTCTTCGTCTACCAGCAGCGGTGCGTCGATAAGAAGTAGCGTAAAGTTGCCAAAACGCAAGGCGGTTGGGACTGGCCCAAACTTGGCACCATACCGCTGTCGACTAAAAGGCGAGACCGAGTCGTAGGGGCCCAGCCTGCGCAGTTTCAGCATACGAGAGCATGCAAGACACGGGCCTCTCTACCCAACATCGTGGTTTCCAGGAAGGTAGTAAGTTGGACCTGCGTCCTCGCTCCTCACGAATATGCTCGAGAAACGGTCGTAGTAAGCGTCATATCTACGCCAATCGTTTGAGATGAGGAAGTTCACGACGGTCGAAGAAACTCTCACTCTCGATCCGGAATATCTCTTCGTCCGCGGTCCATCATATCTCCAAGAAAGACGGTTGCGTCCGGGCGGAGGTAATGTGTCGCCCGCCAACTCCGCCGCATATTCAGGTCGACCATGACTTGTGATAGCAAACGGAGAATCCACGGCCGGTCAGGATATGCCTGCATGTCCAATATTTGGGGATCTGCTACTATCATAATCTTGGTGGGATACTACTTGTTGGCGCTCATTGTTAGTGATGTGAGTAGTCCATAAGCGCGTCATGGACGGACCTCGGGGGAGATACTGCCTTCCGGCCAAGAACAGCGAGTTCGCCGGAAGATGCCCCATTCACCCCAGAGAAGGACAAGCACCCAAAAGAGTCGTAAACTGTTCGAGACGCGTCGTGGCCTCATGGCGAATCACAGCTGCTCGAATGACGCCTGGACTACTAATGTCGTTCGTTCGCAGAGCTCTTCCTTTCGTGGATGTGTTGATAGTCTCATAGACTGCCCTCTCCGTATAAGATCAGCCTAGTTCTTCAACTTTCTAGCGTGTATTCATGAAGCGAGAATGTGGCAGGAAGGGAAGCTGCATTCCGGGCGCCTCGGTTGCCCAAACAAGATCACTGCATCTCTCTTCCCTCCCATCTGGCCTGAAGCTTTGAGGCCTGCTCTTCTCCTTCCGTCTCTCGTCTCGTTGATCAGCCTGGTCGAGCTCAGATGGCAAATGGAATGAGCGCAGTGGTGGATGTGCGAGTTACTCGTCCTGGCGAGAGTGTGTACGGTCTGTTCAAGGAATGCGGGACTATGTACGTCCCCTTCAACGCTTTGCGCATATATGCACGTCAACGATGGGCATGCAACAGCAAGACCATAAAGTCGTGGAGGAAAGACTCCGAACCGGACGTAGTGCACTACTTCGTAGTGTTTGCGGACGCGGCGAGCGTCCCGCGAGCTGTGGGCGCGTCCGCTGTGACTGCGGCTGGCGCAACCGTTACGCCCATCGAGGGCCAAGCGGAGCTAGTCGCAGCATATATGCGTGGGCACCCGGAACCTCGTGGCAGCGAGGAGGCTTCCCCACCTACGGCGTCGACAAGCTTTGTGGCGGCGCCGGCCCAGATGCCCCCGCCACCCGTGCCGCCTGTGCGGGCTCCAGAGCCCGCTGTGAACGGTACTGGTGTGATTGTGTCACCAAGACAGCCTTCATTGTTCCTTCGGGAAGTCCGGGAGTATGCACGCTCCTCCTGGCCTGAGCGGACGTGGACGACTTGTGTTGGATCCGACCAACCCTCGGGTTCGAGTGGCCCGCGGCCTTCAGGCTCTAAGCAGAACACAAAGGTACTAGATCCCACTTCTACAGGCTTCCCGACCACGCTCCACCTCCAGCACATGGGCGTCTCGGTACATATCGACTTGACCGGGGTGGATCCCGACAACCCGCGCCCTCTGATCACGATCCTCGTACAGACGGGCGCCGAGCGCGCAATTTGGATGCTTGCTGGGGGTTACCTCCGACGCTCTGGCCATCCCGGCAGCGCGCATGCCGTTGTGTCTGCAATGATCGAAGGTGAACACCACTCCCTACGACCGCTATATGCGTCCTGCGCACTCTCGATGTGTTCGTACTCATTCGGCCCTCGCGGTGTTACAGCGATGATGAAGGCAGGCACGCCCGAAGAAGATTTGAAGCCGGCCTTCCTGTTTCTCTCAGGCTGCCACACTGACCTGGCAAGACGGACGGGGCTGTCCAACGGTACCGCCTCGCCGACCGCGTCTTCGTCGACATCAGCGAGTGACCACGCGGCGGAGGCTAAGCGCCTTCTTCAGAAGGTCTATGGAACGCAGCGTCCTGAGCCGCCAAGACCTCCTCCCAACACGGCGCGTCTACTGGAGAACGGCAAAGGGAACAACAAGCGGCGACCTTCAGGCTCCGTCTCAGAAATTCAAATCCTTCAACGCGAAGTTCAGAGCTTACGGGACCGGAACGAACACCTCACCAAGCAACTGCGGAAAGCGGAGCGAGCTGCGGATGACACTCACGGTGAGCTTGCAAACGAGCGTGCCGCTCGGCGACGGGCCGACAGCGCAGTGGACATGGCAAAAAGAGATGTGCAGGCCGCACGCCGAGATCAACGTGCTGCTGAGGAAACCCGGGACGACCTGAGCCGTCGGCTGGGGGAGCAGGCAGCAAGGATGCCGATGATGAGCATGCCACCAGGGATGCCGGATCCGTCCATGCTGAGCATGGCTCCGATGATTGGACGACTAGGGTAAGACCGGGTGTATGCAGTCACTGCTTGATGTCCGAATGCATTGCAAATATTGTTATCAATCACCCTGGGTTTCTCAACGGGAGCTTCGCATGAGATTCAGTCATTCGAGCGCAATCACAAGACTGCTCCTTCGGAAGTTCGCATGATTTGTTTGCGGGTTCATGGCATGGATGAAGAAAGCAATATAACATGTGAATGCAGTACAACCAGGCACAGAAGGAAGGTGGGAGCGTTCACCGGTAACTGGGAAAGAGGGAGGTCGGTCAATGAATGCCAAACATACGTCCTCAGTCAAGACACACCTCTTCTGCCTGCGGGCACGAGCACCGTGACCACCGAACTTCTTCGGCTCCATGCGACGGGGGTCGGCGATGAGGAGGGTGCGGTCGTACGACACGAGCTTCTTCTTGAGCTCCATGGCGGAGAACGCGTCGATGTACTTGGCGTAGTACGCGACGATCGCCTTCGCGATCGCCTGACGGATGGCGTACACCTGGGAGACGTGTCCACCACCCTTGGCCTTGACACGGATGTCGACGACCGAGAAGCTGTCCTCGCCAGCGACGAGGATACCCTCGTACACCTTCAAGCGGAGGATCTCGGGCTGGAGGAGTGCAAGCGGCTGGCCATTGATGCGGATGAGACCACGGCCCTCCTTGGCGTGTGCGACCGCGGTCGCGGTCTACCAACGGCGTCAGCCTACTGTGCTAGGTTTACCAGTGATGCAGAAACACGCACCTTCTTTTTGCCGAACGTCTGAACGGCCTTTGTCGACGACATCGTCGGAGCCAAAGAAAGTCTGGAGGTGCGAGTTAGCCTAGGAGTTCAGAATTCTCAGAGATCCTCCTCGTCAAGTCCATCGGAACGCTGGAGCATCCATCCACCCAGAAAGATCGAAATTCTCGCCAGCAAAAAGGTATGCTCCAGACGTTCCGGACAGCACGGTAGGTCCTTTGGTGTAACATTCGGCAATTCACCTTCAGGAAATGGAGGAGGAGGCGGAGGTGGGAGGATGCACGACCAGGGCGGGATGCGGAAATAGGCGCCTGAGGCTGTGTCACTTCGACCTGTCCCACAATCACCATGTGCATTCTCCTCGCATAAGAGCGTTCCAAGACTCAGACTAGCTCTCACAGTGCTAGCAATGTGTATCTATCACGAGTAGTACACTCGCTATGAACTTCTACGTTGCTCTGCATTTCGCGCATCGTTCTGTGTCCCTGTCAAGGCAAGACTTAAGCACTCCGATCGACTGTCGCTTGCGTGCAACAGCTTCTCGGAATCTACTATCTGCGGCGATTCGAGTACAATGAACCAGTGTACAAACTGGGCTGTGCTGAAAGCTACTCTCCGAGCTTGCTGTTACATTTCATGCAGCCTTGACCGCTTCGTGTCCAATGCACAGCTCCGTCTCTACACATGCACCGCTCCGGCAAAATACTTGAACAGCTGGATTAGTCCTGCAAATACACTCGCCGAAGCCCGCCATGGAAACGCAAACAACTCCAGCTCGTAAATCTGAGGATATCTTGCCACCCGAACTATGGCGCGAGGTCGTGGATCGCTTCTTGGAGAGAGACGAAACAGCAGCTACGCTGCTCGAAGCATTTGAGATCATGCGAGTCTGCCGTTCATGGAGTGTGAGTTCTCATATGTCTCGCAGTACTCTGGTACTGACTCTAGCTGTTAGGATGTGATGGTTGCTGCTCTACAGGCCTCGCGGCTGGCGTTTATTCGATGTCCAGCTGATGCCCGCGCACTCGCATCTGTTATACAGGACGCCACCCTTGAGCATCCTTTCAAGAATGGATACATCCTCTTCATATCACGCAAAGACCTTCAAGAAGATATTCTCTTGAACCTCCAGACCCTACTGACCACGCCACATCGCGGGTTCGTGAAGGAGATCCGGATCGTAGATATCTTGGAGGAACTCAATGTGGCAACTCCCATACCCACAAATGTCCTAGCCTCTGTCGCTCTCATGGCAGGGTCTTTGGTCTCCCGGATTTCCCTTCAAATTATCCCGGAGAACCTGGACGCCCTGGTCTTCCTCTCGACAGGGCAGCTTCCGTCGCTAGTCTTCCTGGCCATCACGTTTGCCACAGAAACTAGCCCACCATTCGCAAACGCCTCGCCACTCTTGCTTCCTTCAGTCGAGACGTTCATCATGGCGCACGGTGGAGAAGCTTCGTTCGACATTGCCATCTTCCTAGCTGCTAGCCGATTCAAGGCGTCTTGCGATATCCGAATCCAGTTTGCGCAGTCTCCCCAACGCAGCCTACCTCCCGCCACCATCACTGCGTTTGATGAATTCTTCGAGGCACACAAGACCGGGATCATTCGTACAATCAGCGGCATGTTTAGCGATCCTTGGGATTCGTGCCTCTTCAAGCACGCCCAAGCTGTGGACTATATGATAGACATAAGGAGGGCGTGTACTGACAGTTGAGTATTGTCTAGGCCCAAGGAAGCATTCGCTCTGCTTGTCCAGCTGCCCGACAGTCTCAACGCTGTCGGGCTGATGGTGGCCCACTGATAGGATGACCTGTGCTCTGTGAGGACAGTCTCATCTAGGACGCTGAAGAGCACCTACTTCGAGTCTCCCGTAGTGAAGACAATGCTGTCGATGTCTACCCATCTATGAACAGTGTCCAGGGCGTCATCCTCGATGGTGAGGGTATGGAGAGCGTTGGTTAGCCCTGTGGCGGCATAGAGGGTGGCATTGAACTCGGGAGAATTTGCGTGTGCAGATTGTTGAACTACGTTGCTGTCGAGGTAGACCAAGTACGCTCCCTGCCATTAGGTCAATTACGGGTTGCTTGACAGAGTGACCTGACGGACGTGATGTTTTCGCCGAGATCCGTAGACGTACA
>LCTX01000317.1:0-59337 GCA_002233555.1 Limonomyces culmigenus | reverse complement strand
CAGGGCACTCCGACGGGATCTTGCGCAGCCAACTGCTCGAGGACTTCCGCAACAACAAGGGCCGTCGGTGGGATCTGCGAGTGTGTCTTTAACGATGAAGAATTGATATTCATGTCACTCATTCATCTTCGTATAGGATATCTTTGGGGCTGTCGTTGAGTTCAGCGGAGATCAGCACGGCTCGCGTTTCATTCAGCAGAAGGTCGAAGCGGCAGATGCGGAGGAGCTACAACAGGTCTTCGACGAAATCGTTCCCGACCACGCCTTGGCCCTGATGTCGGACGTATTTGGCAACTACGTAGGTCTTGCCCGATTCGATGCTGAAGTGGCGCTCATATTTTCCTGTAGGTCATCCAGAAGCTGATAGAGTTTGGCACCGTCGCCCATCGCGATGCACTCGTTCACATCATGAGTGGGCACATCCAAGGCTTGTCGCTCAACATGTACGGATGTCGCGTTGTACAGCGGGTGAGATTTATACTGCTCCGCGGTAGGCTTTGTTTGCTGACTTGCCCCACAGGCTGTTGAGCATGTCAGCCTTGACCAGCAAAGCAACATGGTTCAGGAGCTCGAGGCTGGCGACATCATGATCTGCGTCAACAACTCGCACGGTAATCACGTCATCCAGAAGTTTCTCGAGTTCGTCTCTGCCGAGCGCCTCAACTTCGTGAAGAACTTCCGCGGCCGAGTGTTGGAACTTGGACAGCACCCGTACGGTTGCCGCGTACTCCAACGGTGCTTCGAGCACCTGCCGGAGGATCGCTCGCGGCCCCTCCTTGACGAGCTCCACCTCCACACTGGCGTCCTCATGCAAGATCAGTACGGCAACTATGTCGTGCAGTTCGTGCTCGAGCACGGCAAACCCGCGGACCGCGACCGCGTCGTCAACCTCCTTTACGGTCAACTTCCCGCCATGTCGAGCCACAAATTTGCGTCGAATGTCTGCGAGAAGGCCCTCTTGCATGCGCCTCGCGGGAACCGCGACATCCTCATCGGGGAGATATTGGCACCGCGCTCAGATGGCCACACTGCTATCCCGCTCATGGTCAAGGATCAGTATGCGAACTATGTGCTGCAGCGCGCCATGCGCGTTGCAGATGGCGACATCAGCGAGCGCCTTTTTGCAGAGCTCTCGATCGTTGTTCCTAATCTCCGCAAGTTCGCTGGCGCGTCGCCGAAGCACCTCAATGCCAGTGAGTACTTGCGTGTCAAGGGCTGTCATATCCCTCGCTAACTTGGATACAGTTCAACGGATCCTCGACCTACATCAAGCTGGTGCCAAACTTGACCCGCATACTCCGTCCACTGTCTAATCTTCCTCTCCATTCCCCCGTCATCCTCCGCGTCGCCTGCTCCGTCTGACTGCCTTGACTATGCACCTGCATGGACCCTGCACTACGTGCGCTTCACTTACACTCGTATAATTTGCTCCGCGCTGTGCATGGCCTCTCCTTCTTTTGCTTCATCTCTCTTCATTTTATCCACCCTCGCTACCTTAACTGTATTCTTCCCATAGTGGCTGCTCGTTTGTCTCGTAGCAGTTGTACTACTTTTGATCATCACGTGTTTCGATCAGTGCGTCAGCGTCTCGGCCGCCACCCTCTTCCCCGATCTCGCATACATCTCGTCCAAGCACACGAGCGCACCGCGCGCATGTCGTCCACCGGAGACACAGCGGACCTGTTTGGCGCGTCCGATGACGGAGGCGACCCGTTCGGCAGCGCTGTCGACTCGGTCGCAGACACACCCGACGACCTCTTCGGGGCGCAGGCTGCTTCAGATGTTGCCGACCCATTCGCGCAGGATACACCTGGACAAGACGACTGGTTGAACCAGAGTACAGATGCCAACCCTCCCATGAATGTCTATCAGAACCAACAAGCTCCCACTGCTGGGCATGCTCCGGTAAATTCGTACCAGCAGGCAGCTCAGCCGGCGGCTCAGCAACCGTATGCCAGTCAGCAACGCAATGGGTACAGCGCGGGTTCAAGTGAGCAAGCTGTTTAAGCTCCATGCCTTCACCTCATTATCTCTAGATGCGTACACTCCGAACGCGTATACTCCGAACGCGTATACTCCGAACGCGTATACTCCCAGCCAGCAGCCGAACAATGCCTACGCGCCGCCAGCGAAAAGCGTTCCGTCATACTCGGCGTATGCTCCTCCTGCGGTCTCATCGCCGTATACACCAGCCCAAAGCTCACAGGCGTACACGCCGGCAGCCGTGGCTGCTCCTCCGGCCATCACCAAGGCGTCATCTGCCGGTCCATACAACCCTTACACGCCCGCTGTGCCGGTCACTGCGCCAAAGATGACATCACAAGCCTCGTACGGCTTCCCGCCGACCTCGTATGCCTCCGCTGTACCGGAGCCGCCCAAGCCTTCGCCTGCCCCGTACCGGCCGGCAAAGGCGAACGCGTACGACCCCCCTGTTCCAGCTGTCCGCCGCGCACCTCCTTCCCGCATTGCCTCCCAAGCACCACCTACCGCTGGGTTGCCTCCGATGTCGCCCTATGGACTCCCACCCAGCGGCCTGCCTTCCTCGCCTGCGTACCCGACGTATGGCCTTCCACAACAACCAGCTCTGCCGCCCCCGCCTCCCTCGCGTCCTAGCTCAGCGGCGACAACCAAGTACAAGTTACCGGATGCACCTCCTGCACCTCCTGCACCATCAGCCTTCGCACCACCGCAGCGAGTGGCTTCGCCCTACGACCCGCCAATGCCTGCATCCCCTTATGCATCAAATCCCTCGCTGTCGCCTGTGCGAACCCCGCCGCAGCTTTCGTCATACGGCGCTCCGCCGCCAGGGCCGCCGCAGCGCTCAGCACCACCTCCTCCGGCACCTGCGCCTCCGGCACCTAGGCCAATCTCTGGCCCTTCCAGAAGGGGGACTCCTCTAGCGTCTGTTGCCTACGGGTTCGGTGCGCTCGACGCTTCCCTGGACGAGCCCGTTCCTGCAGAACAGGCGGAGGAGAAGGCGAGGAGCGAAGTTCTTGTTACGCCGCCTGCGGATGTAATGAAGGATGACGAGGTTCTGGCAGAGGGTGACAAGTCACCATCTGCCTCTGTTGAGGCCACGGCCGTCAAACTAGACCCCTTCTGGGAGGACGATGAAGCAAATGCCGGAGATGAGACTGTGACCGCAGATTCGACAGTTGCAGATGCATCCGAAGCATCTGTCGAACATGAATCAACAGATACGCTCGCCGATACGGCCAAACCTACACATCCTGACACGGATTTGACCAACGACGACTTGAACACTTTCCCTCCTCAGGCAGCGATGAACCTGCACAAGCCTGTAGCGCCGCCTCCTTCCAATAATCCATACGCCCCTGCTATCAACGGCAACCGGGCTCCGCCTCGCAAAGATTCGGCCGCATCGTCAGAAGGAGTCTCGTCCCCCAAGCCTCCCTCTCCGTACGACGCATACAAGCCACGCGGAGATTTACCGAGGACGAGCTCGCCGGGAGCCACATCGCTTTCGTCCATTGCGTCAGGCTACCAGCCGCCCGGTCCGCCTCCGCCATCCGTAACGTCGCCGTATGGTCCACCAGTTGCCTCGACGCGTGCTCCTCCCGTCACGTCCCCGTACCTTCCATCCGCTGCATCACCATATGCGCCTCCACTTCGGTCCTCTTTGGAAGGTAGGCCACCCCCACCGCTGCCGTATGCGCCTCCTCCACGGTCATTTTCCGAGGGTGTCCTCGCTCCGCCTCCGCCACCCCAAGCCAATGGTGGCCTCTACGGCCCCTACACCCCGGGTGTGAATGGGCAAGCTACGGGCGGAGCGGCTCCGTATGGCGCATCTCCGTATGCTCTGCCACCACTTCCTCCTGTCGACCAATCTCAAGAGCTTTCATTGGCCGCTCCTACACATGCACCATACGCGCCATCGCCGACGCTCTCTGGCACAAACGATCCGTTGGGACGTGTGTCGGGCCGTGCACCTATCATCAGCATGGGCTTCGGAGGCAAGCTCGTGACGTGCTTCCACGGCGCAGGCGCAACGGGTGCTGGCTTCGATGTTGCATTATCATCGCGACATTCCACCGACATTCACATGCGTAATCTGCACGATGCTATCCCCTCATCCGCACTGGACATGAGCGAGAATACCTTCCCTGGCCCATTGTTCAATGATCCAGGCACGCCCACAGCCGCAAGTCTCGTGCGCACCGGCGCTGCACAGACGAAGGCAAAGAAGGTGAAAGTGGTCAAGTTCTTGGATGACCGAGCGGAGGAAATCTCGCGGGGACTTGGATATCTGCACGGTGGTAGCAACAAGCAACAGCAAATGGAGGCAAAGCTTGTCATCATACAACTGTTGAAGGTTCTTGTGGAGCAGGATGGACGATTGCTTGGGGTGTTAGTTGTCTTTTTATACATCCATGTACCCTGCTGACTTCTTCACAGTCCAGCTGCTGAGCGTTCTGTCCGCGACATTCTTGTACCTCGACTGGCCGAGTCGACAGACAAATCGGAAGACTGTAGGCGACCTCTTGGATCCAGCCTTTAACATGATACTGATCGGCCCTTCAGTGCTAAATACGGTTACTCCTGCGTTTTCCGGCCTGAACCTTGGTGGCTCCAGCTCTGAAACTCCCATTGCCTCGTATTCTGTTCAGGCCAGTGTTTTGGACAAGATCGGCGACCTTCTTATCCGTGGCGAGCGCAAGCAAGCGTACCAGCATGCACTCGACGAGAAGCTGTGGGCCCACGCCATGGTCATCGCTAGCAGCCTCGATAAGGACGCTTGGAGGGAGGTTGTGACGGAGTTTGTGCGAACAGAGCTCGGTTCTACACAGTCTTCCGACTCGACTGCGGCCGAATCGTCAACAGGTCGCGAACCTCTTCGGGTGGCTTACAGCTTTTTTGCCGGCCAAGGCGCTACTGCTTGTCAGTCATACCGCTCGAGCTGTCTGAGCAAATACTCATGAATCCTCCAGTGCAACAGATGATTCCTCAGAGTTTGTTGTTGAATACTGCGTCACAGACGTCGCTCGTCTCACTACCGGGTCAAGTGCCTCAGCAAAGTGCAGCTCCAAAGGCTTCGTCAGAGAGTTTGTCCAAGTGGGCGGAGACCGCTGCCATGTTGCTCTCGAACCCAGCCACAGCCGACTCGACCTCTGCTCTTGTGGCGCTTGGAGACCACCTCAACAGCAACGATTGGACGACTGCTGCCCATGTTTGGTAGGTTGTTCATGCTTCCTCCACTTCAGTATCCGCTCACCCTAATGTTCAGCTACCTCCTGGCTGGACAACTAACCCTCCTTGGTGGACTCAAGAGTCCATCGGGAAGGATTGTGCTGCTTGGTTCAACAAACCCACAAACTCATCCTAACTTCTACTGCGATCAAGATGCGATCATCTTCTCAGAAGTCTTGGAATTCGCACTCTCACTGGCGACGCCAGCAAAGGGTCAGGAGCCGTTCCATGGCCTGCCGCATCTACAAGCATACAAGCTCTTGAGAGCTGCTGCTCTAGCCGAACTAGGGCACATCAAGCTAGCGAGTCGGTGCGCTTAGTCCTCGTCACGAGTGGCATATATTCGATACTGAGAGCCCTGCAGGTATTGCGAAGCCATTGCAGCATGCGTCTTCCGTGGATCTCCCTATGTCCACGAAGCTTTCGCTGAGCAGCTCAAGAATCTTGCTGACCGGCTCACTGGTTCCCCTCAAGTTGGCAAGGGGGGCTCGTGGATTGGGTCGAAAGTGGCGAAACCCACGCTCAACGGCATAGGCAGCTGGCTCGAGGGACGACTCACAAACCTTATCGCTGGCGAGGGAGAAACGGAGAAGGAAGCTCCCGCTTCAAAGGCCCAGCAACCCTCGTTCGGACCTTTCTCTCACTATAGCACCATCACGTCGACGGGACCGTCTACTACAACCTCTCCTCAGCCATCTGTCATCAACCACCACAATCTTGCGAGTGCATACGAGCCCGCAAACGGAGGCCGTGCTTTGGTACCTCCTAACCCTCCACGTGGCCCTGTCGACCGTGCCTCGTCGGCAATGGATATTCGCAACCGGGCACCGTCGCCAGTGGCCCGCACTGCGTCCGTTGGTCCCAGTTATCCGGCGCCGTACAATCCGTATGGACACGACAACGCCTTCGGCCCATCTGCTCATGGCAACTTGGCGGACGGTCAGGGCAATGGTGATGACCAGGAGCAGACACCAACTCCATCATCCGACTGGTGGGGTGGGTTGAGCGAGTCGACGACAGTCACTCCGATGGCTCCCGCTTTCGTTAGCATCGACCAGCAGGGCGTAGACGACTCGTCAGGCTTCTTGTCGCTAGCGACTGCCCCTTCGTTCGGTGCAAACACCAGCTCTACTCACTCCAGAGTAGCCAGCGTCGCTGAGGAGGAAGAAGAAGACGATCTTGGGTTCGGTAACAAGAAGAAACCTGTGGCCGCCAGTTCACCCACGGCAGCTGGGGCTAGCGCGGGAAGCAAACCTGCACCAGCTCCTGAGTCTGAGAAGAAAGGTTCGTGTTGGTGCTTCAGAGTAGGATACAATTGAACTGAACTCTGTGGCTTTAGCTTCCGACAAAGCGGCACCTGCGACTGCGTCATGGTTGGGCCGATGGTGGAAGAAAGAGGCCGGCACAGGACCTGTCAAAGCCAGCCTGGGTGAAGAGTCCAGCTTCTACTACGACAAAGAGCTCAAGCGTTGGGTGAGCAAAGGGGTATGTAGATGTTCTCTTATCAGAGCTGGTGTCACATGCTCACTGGAAACACAGGCTGGAGCCGAAGCACCCAAGCCTGCTGCGCCTCCGCCTCCTCCGTCACGTCCACAGAGTGTCGCACCAGCATCTGCTATGGCCGCGATACCACCGCCTCCTCCTCGGCCTGCGTCAGCCATGAACGCCAGCACTGGCCCGCCCATCGGAATGGCGCGAAAGTCGAGCCTTGCCCCGACGGATATGGACGATGCCCCACTTACGCCACCTCCTGGTGCAACCTTGGGTGCACCTCCTCCTCCAGGTCGTCCCAAGTCCCAAGCATCGAAACGCAACATTCGTAGTCGCTACGTGGATGTCTTCCAGCCTGCCCCTGATGCCTCGTGATGGACCTAGTATGAGTCATTATTGTTTACGTATGAATGTCTTCCTATCTACGCTTCTATAGATACATGCACGTTTCACTTTCACCATCATCGGAACCACTGTCTTCTCACGAACGTCGCGTCACAAGTTGCTTCGAGTCCCTCACAACTCTCTCATTCGACTTTCGGCTGCCTCAATCAAGTCTTGGCTCGTGAGCTGTGCCAGCGCCCGGGCTACACAGTGGCGCCAGGCCAACGTGCGATCGAGTGGGAGGCCGGGGTTGAGCTGATTCTAGGTTGGGTCATTTGGCAGTCAACCAAAAGGAGTGACGAACCTCGTCAACACCGACTCGAGAAGTCACATCGACCATAACGTGCATGTGGCCTATGAATTCCATCAGGTCTTTCCTGGAGCTTTTCACGACTAGCTGTGCCTAAGATAGTTGGATCAGCCGTGACCGTAAAGTCAATGCAGACTGCCGTTCACCGATCTGAGCTCTGCATTTGGATTGCTGAGGCTCGTCACGTACGACGCTAGTGTGTCCAACGGTGGCCAACATTCTGTCCAAATCTTCAAAGCTGCGATCGACTTGTCCTGGTCGTCCGGTTCACTTCCGAGAAGCAAAATCCAGAGCTTGATCGACAGGAAAGCATGCTTCATGTCCGAAGCCAATGCTGCAGCGTCCACCGGCCGCGGCTGAATCTTTGTTCCGTAGGTCACGGAGAAGATGGAGAAGTGATCGAGGAGTAGACTGGTGATAGTCAAAGAAGGCAGCGGGTCATTCAAGACAGCCAACAGCAGTAAGTTCCAGCTGCGGAGATCCATCTTGTAGGTGACAGCATGAGCATCGCATAAAATGAAAGCAGAACGGGACACACCTGCACGAAACTCTTCACGCAATCAGTAAATACCTGGGGGTATAGCTCTGACCATTGTAGCACCCACTTCGCAACCTCTAGAAGCGCATGTAGTGATGGCCTATAGGAAGAATATAGCTGAGAAGAGCCACGCAGGTACGTCAATCCATTCGCGATGGACTGTGGCCCGTCTGAGATGATGCTGTCTTCCATAGACCGTGAGACCGTCACGAGAGATACTAGAATTTCGGGGTCCATCGGCTTTGCACACGCAAGTCCATCTGCGAGGGCGCTGCCGAGGGTCGCTAGAGCCTGCGCCCTACCTATGTCTGTAGAGTAAACCGATGTGGTCGTTCGTTTGATCGCACGTATCATGTCCGCCACAACCCTGAGGCTCGTCATGGTAAGAGCAGACCGTGCGAGGGCAGTTCGTAACACGACATCAAGCGATGACCACATGTCCTGCATCATCGTTTAGTAGCCTGAGCTTGAATGTCGTGGTGAGATAGAGTGTACCTGAGACATGTCTGAATGAGGAAGGAGAATGCGAAGAAACTTGAATAGCGATTCAAACTGCGGAGCAGCACCTGCACCCAGTCGATTTGCCACCGTAACGGCATGTGAAGTAAGAGCTGACACTCAACATATCAGTGAGGTCATTGGCCAACTTCCCGACATGTACTCACCTCGGAGCACGTCGTTTGGAAGGCGATCTTGCTTCCGGTCCAAAATCTTCTCCAAGCCAAGCAGACTAGGTGCGAATGCAGCATCTACCACATTGGGGAACTTGCGGATCCCTTCATGCATGAGTATATAGCCAAGCTTCGGGTCTTCGACGATGGTGTCCAACACGGGCGACCCTTGTTCTTCGCCGACGCGGCGGAGCACAGAATGGAGTACCGACACAATGGGATGGCCGAGGATGATAGTAGCCATTAGAGAGCGCAGCTGCTTGAGCGATGCCTCGTCCTCGTTCTTCACGGCATCTTTGATAGCATCCATCAAAGAAGTGACATAAAACCTACCCATCAGACGTCAAGTAAAGACTACCATTTCATCTAGTTGAACTCACTCGAGAAGGTTTGGTGTCAATAGATGAGCCCACTGTTGAATAGATGTAGCCCACACAGAAAGCACCAGCTGCTGCAGGTCAGGTTGCGCTACGAAGAGCTGAAGCCGACGAAGGGCTTGCCGCATGTCGTGCTGGAGATGTTGGAGCGCCGAGTCTTCTAGGTCATGCTTGTTGAGGATGATGAGTATAGTGGTTATCAGATTGCGTTGGGTGATGACGGGCAGCTCCAATGGATGCTGGAGCTCATTGATCACGGCGAGTGCAATTTCTGTGAAGGCACATCCCACAGAGATCGACACGTTGCCTTCGACACCGATCCGCCCGGCTTGTATCAGAGGATGATAAGAGTCGACCAGGCTTGCGAGCTCGTCGATCAAAGGCAACGCTTGCTCAGAAACTGTGTCGAGTTGACGAAACCCGGTGCCGGTTTCTCGAAACCCAAGGAATTTAGCGAGATTCAAAATGATCGCTTGTACGGTGCTTGCAGGTATACTGTGGCCGGACGAGATCAGCTGCACAGCAAGTAGCAGTGTGGCCGACTGACGCTAATATGAGCATTTTGGCGGGTTAATGAACCGCACGACTCACGTAAAGTTGTGATTCAATCAAGCTTGCTTCAGTGATCCCATGAAGTGGCTGGAAGCCGCTGTCCTGTATGAGTATGCCGAGGCATTCCCAAGACAGCACTGGGTGCGAGTTGAGCTTGGTACATGCCTTTGATGATGTGAGGGTACCCACACTGCCAACGCGGATGGTGCGGACGGAGCTGCAATAGAAAGGAGATTGTTTTGAGCCTGCTAGGGATAGTGGATCCAGGTAGTTCCGCGCTCCAGAAGGAGCTGATAGTGGAAAGATGACTCGGAAGCAAAACTGCCTTCATACCCTCAGAAAAGATTCGGACCTCTTCTTGAGATGACCATAGCGAGGAAAATGTGAGCTCAAAGACATCGGACGCATGCACACGCCACCCTCTTGCGAGCTCGTCGAGAGCAGGATTGACGAGGTCAAGAACCATGTTCCACAACCTCGAAATGGCGTCCACTCTGCTTTGTCAGTGATTGAGCATCATGTAGAAGAAAAATGCAACTCACTGAGAAGGCCAATCGACTTGTGGTTTGAAGGATTCCTGCGTAAGTTCACGGAACGGAGCCGGATCGCAATGGAGGATGCGACAGAGCACTCTTGATCGCGTTGGAACAGTGGCCGCACCCTGTAGTTGACCATACAAGAGCCAGATCCATTCTGTAAGAATCCTGCCGCGATGCGCAACCCAGTGGTCCATATCTGGCAGGTCAAGCTGACACATATACAGATCTAGAAATAGAAGGACTGGCTTAGCAGTAGGTTGACCGAGTCGTATGCATTGATCGAGTAAGCCCATCAAGCGATCACTGATGTTGGGAGAGGACTTGTTCACTTGCCGGACCTGCTGCCTGTTAACAGTGATCAGGAATATCAAGCCAATTGCTTGATGTAGCATCGTACCTGCCAGACACTGGAATGTCCTTCGGGTGTATCAGTCCGGATGTGGTCATCAACGAAGGATCACATCCGGCCAACACCAAGATGGTGACTAGTGAAGTGCAGAGGATCGTCACACTGATGATGCAGGTGAGCATCGCGTAGGGTGGTCGTAACTGTCAGTATGCACACCTCACTGATGATGTTCCCGAACATGTCACGTTCTCGACGATCTCGTGGAGCTGAGCAGCACTCGAGTTTCGAGCAAATGAGAGCCTGAGAATAATTTCCGCAAATCGTTGGCGCTGGACAGCACCGACGGCATATAGAGACATTGCCGAGGAAACCTTGACGCAGATCTCCATAGGACAAGTCACACCAGCCTTGCTAATGAGATTCAAATGGTCGATACAGGCTTCAAGCTGAGCGAGTGACTCGAAGCCTTCGGGGTGTGCGAATAGTTGCCATTGGTCCTTTGAGTTTTCCAGCAAACCGGCACTGCTTGAACGGCTGGAGCCTGAGAAGATGTTCTTGAGCGATGGGAACAAGGATGTTTCCTACATGAACAATTAGTACGAGTACTCATATCGTGTTAGAAGCTGGGCTGACCGATGCAGACGTCGAAGCAAACCAATAGCGGAGGATCTCGTCATAGCAATCAAACATGATAGGCGTTGACCATAGCTCAGCGATGACCTTGATCACACGAACAAGCTGTGATATCGATTAAGTTGAGTTTGATGAAATACGAGAGATAACTACACACCAGAGTCGTACCAGACGCAGGTGATGACGAGGATTCTTGCTCAGCGATCTCCACACACAAATCATAGATAAGAGCCGGATATGCAGGTCGGTCCAGTTCGTAAAGGGCGAACAGCCACGGAACGGCGAATCGACCTGTGAGAGCCTCTCTGCAGGCTACGTAGGATCCACCGCTTCGTGGACCAGTTGCAGTGCTAGTGGCGGCGTTCTGTCTTGCTGGCCAGACCATGTCACCGCTCCGAACACCAGAATCCGAGGATTGCAAGGCTTGACGTAGAAGTAAACTTTTGGCACATATCCACTGCACTAACGAGAAGGCAAGACGGTGCAGTGCATATCCAGTCGAGAGTGGGCTTGGCCAAGCTTTGCGAATGAGCAGCAGCAGGGCAAACTCGTTTAGTGACAAGTTGCTCTCACTGAGACATCCCTCAACCGTGGCAAACAATGGCTCGACATCATAATACGCCGGATCAATCGCGAACGGGACTGGGAAGACAAAACGCGTGTCTCTTTGGAGCAATGTCAGCCAGTTCTTTGGGCCGTTGTGGTGTTGTCGTTGAACATCTACTAAGCCACACTCGTGCAAGTGAGCTACGAGAGCTCTGGCGATAGATTCGCTCCTGATATGAAGCTCACGATCAAGCACGTAAAGCATATAAGCCAGTGAAACATGCTGAAACGATCGAAGCTCGTCTTCGCCGTTGTCAAGTGACTCTGAATCTTGGACCGACAGAAGGTTATGAGCTGAAAGGTCGTCGACGGGAGACTTGATGGTCACAGCAACATGTGTCAAGAAAGGCCAGCTGAACATCAGGAGATCAGAAGGTCGGGTTCCACTCTCGTCAAAATACTGTCTCGATGCGGGCGATAAGCTGGACATAGCGGGGAGCAAGTGGGTATTACACAACTCAATTGTGTGATGAAGCGAAAACGGTTCCAGGTCCAGGTTCCCGATCATGAGAAGTGTGTTACTACCCATACCCTTTTCTAAAGCCGAAAGTTCCACCATGAAGATGGCGTGGATGACGCAGATCTCTTCGAACGTCCTCTGAGTGACGTTGAACGGTGTGAGGATCATGTCTCGATACAACTCGTCGAAGGAAGCCGAGAGCCGCTTGTTGTCGATAGCAGTGACGGGGGACGCCTCCATTTGACAAATCGGGATATTGCGCTTAGAGACCAGGCACCTGTGGTGAGAAAACTGATGACAGTTTCTGCATTTCATCGCTTCGGAGAATCCCCATGTTGGCAGTTGGCACACCGCGCAAAGAGTCAGGGTGAATGCTTTGACTGGCACGAAGTTATGGTCTCCCAGACGCGATGCCATTTCTGTCGCCAACAAGCCTGCCGTATGGTCTTCGCAAAAGCGGTGTTGAACGACCAGGACCTTCTGGCTACGCTTGCTACTGGTCTCGGCAGTGGAGTCGTAGAGTCCATGAGGATAATCGTAGCAGTTGAAGTGAGAGGCGCACAGACACGTAGTGCAGAGTAGTGCTGATCCCATAATTCTTGACCTACAAACGCCACACGCATTCATGGTGAAGAAAGCGGAGGGCGACGCATGAACATCGAACTGCCAACTGATGAAGTTATGTACATGTTCGGGCGCGAGGATGCTGTCTGATGCGCCAACGCTCGGACGAGTAAAATCCTCTGACTCGGAAATGTGACCGACGGAGCGGGGATAGGTGCGCATGAGGATTTGGACGGCTGATCGTCGCGCTGGCTTCATATACGCGATGATGGCCAGCAGGTCTGAGTAAACGTCCGGTTTTATTGCCTCGAGTCGAAAAACTAGATTGTCGATAAGGTAGGTATCCATCAGGCATTCGATGGCGGCGGCGAGGAGAGGCGGGATTAAGGCAGTGCAGAAATACGTCCGAGGCTCGCGACCAGGATCATTCAGCGATGTGGCATTGTTGGACAAGGGTGGAGCAGAAGAGAACTCGTCATCCTCGCTGTGCAGTACATTGATGGCGATCGAAGTTCGAGAATTATCAACGAGGTCTGTCGAAAGCGCAGCTCGTTAGAATGAGGAGTTGATCAAGGATCACATGGGTTTGGCGAACTCACCAGGTTCCTTCTGAAGATTTGTACTTGGTCGTTCTTGCTCGAGGAACCCAGCGACCCGGCCGAACACATACTGACTGAAGAAGGCGAGCAAGAGCGGATGCATGGATGACGGAAACGAGTAGAATGCCGGAATCATGGCGAGGCCAACTCGCGTAAGCATGGAAGGATCATTGCCGTACTGATTAATGAGATACTGTGCCAGCTTGATCAACGACGCCTGCAAAGAATTTGGAGGTCGGGATGGCCGGAATGATGTAATCGTATGGCGTCCATCGTCCTGCACAAGCTCGGCCAACAACACCACTATTTGGTCGAACGAGTCCGAAGTTCCGTCATAGACGGATGAGGTGCTATTGGGTTGTTGTGAGCGACGACCTTGGAAACTAATTCGCCTAAGTTTGGAGGGTCCAGTCGGTCTCTCGGACATAGAAGTTCTACCGAGGGTCAGGTGAAGTTCTGAAGAACCAGAATGCACGCTCTAACCTGCTCGGATCGCCCGAGGAAGTTTTGACCCTGAGCGCTGTATCCAGAATGTTATTCAGGCGAACCGTCAAATCGAATGCCGTCTCTGAGCTGAACGTATCTGTGTTCGTGTCCTCTCCCAAGTCAAGTGTCATAGAAGAGGCCTGTCGAGATATCTTCGAGGGCATGACACTCAGCATGGAGGGAGATGCCACCCCGGAGACGGCAATACTGCCAGACTTGTCGCTCAGGTGGTCGAAGGCAGTCGGCGCCTTGGGTCTAAGCCTAATATTGTGCAGGGTATCCAGCAGAAGCCTTTGAACACCATCGGCGCCGGATCCTGCACCGGCCGCTCGGGAACGCGCAGATGCGGGTTTGCTCGAGGCCCCTCTACCGTCGTCTGCGACATGCAGGAAGGACGAGTCCGTAAAGTCATCGCTGGGACGCGGGTTTCCGAACCCAGTGCTAGAGAAGGTATCCTCGAGTGCAGTCTCAATGCGCAGGCGAGGAGTTGACTGAGATGAGGGCGAAAGCGAAGAAGCCATGCTACTGCTCTCCTTGTCCACCTCCGTCCATCACACTTGTGAGGCATACTCTATCACACTTTGCCCCTCATGAATTCCTCCACGCGGATATCGAGCCACATTGCGCGGTCTGTAGCTTCTGTCTCGCGCACGCGGAACATACATGCCTCGCCGTGGAACCGACAGCAGCTCGTCGGCCCACCGGACCCAGTCTCTCACCTACGCCCTGTAATTTACGACGACAAGCCTGAGCTCTATCCTATCTCGCATCCCTACTCGCTGCACGAGTTCCGTGACCCGGCTAAAGATACGAGCGAACATGAGGATGACTTTGGGAACTATGAGTTGAAGCTTCGTACAGCTCAGCTGGATGCCTTCAACCATCAATTCTGGACAGAGGTGCGTCCTGCCTTCTGGCCTCTCTATATTCAACTTGAGTACTGACGGTAAGATTATACAGACAAACACTCGCTTTGTAGCCGCAAAAGCGTCTGTCCTCGAAGCTCTTCCTGAAACCGCTAGTGCAGACGATCGCGAGGATGCCCTCACCTACTTCTACGGGCAGTGGCTGATCAACGAGTCGGAACGTCAGAAGGCGTATTCAGCAGAGTTGCGCACACGTAATCGGCAGAACCTCCTGTTGGCTGCCCGGGTTTGGTATCGAACATGGCGGGCTAAACTGGGAGTTGCGTAGCATATCGTATGAGCCCTTGCGGCAGAATGGATTAATTTGATGCAAAAGGTTGTTGAATTGCCATGCAATTATTCATATACGATGATGTAGCTAAGAGACGTAGTGACTGTTGAAAAGCGAGGGCGACAAGAGTTACAATTCGGTCCAGATGGTAGCGAAACAAGGTCCAATATGACTTTCCCATACGAAGCAGAGAAGGTGGAGAGAGAGTGTCTATATCTAATCCGTGATCATGGTCGAGCTGCAAGGGTATCGTCAGACTTGAAACGGTAGAATGTGGTAGAAAAGAAGACGTACACAACTGCTCCTTGCGGTAGAACCAGAAGTAACCAAAGACGATGATGATCTGGCAGGCGAGCGCTAGCCAGAACGGTGCCGAGGCCATCGGGCTTCCCTTCAGACCGTCGGAGAAGTCCCAGGTGCCTGCGTCGGGGAAGACGCTCTCCGGTCCAACACGGTTGGGTGCGGTTGCTCGGGCGACCATGACACACACCGAACCAATGATCTGCGAGAAGGCCAAGGTCGCGCAAACGTGGAGACGAGAGAGTGTCTGTTATGATGGTCACGTCAGAATACACATATCTCAGGAGATGGGGAAGATCGGGTCGTACCTGGAGCAGGATCATGCCGAGGCCGACACCCTGAACAGCGTCGAGAACTCCAAGCCAGAGCCACAGGCATAGACCGAGGTACGGTCCTGCATTGCCGGCCCAAGGAATGTACAACGCAAGCGACGACGTACCCCAAAGCATCTACAAGGCGGAGTCAGTAAGTCATGTCGAGACCCCACAATCGTCGCACTGACCTGGCACCAACGGGGAGCACCCAGTCCAACAGCGAACACGGCCAGGAGCCACGTGTGTGTCGTGCTGAAGTAGGTCAAGATGCCGATGATGAGGAACCACACGACCACAAAGAACGTGATGATGAGCAGGAGGGTCTGCCAATGTGGGATGGATGTCGACCACAAGAAGCCCCAGTTGCGTCCGTACGGGCCGCTCAGCCAGTAGTCGCGGAGCAGCTCCGACGCGAGGAACCACAGCACGAGCTTCCGGCGGAAGAGCGTCTTGAGGAAGCCCGGGACCTTCGGCGGCGTCTGGCGGTAGTAGTCCGGCAGGCCCCAAAGGAGGCAGAAGAAGAAGCCGGCACTCATCGCAGCGAGCGGCCACACAACGCAGATGATCCACCAGGGCGCCGCGCTGGCGGCGGAGACGGTGTTCAGCTTGTGACCCCAGTACCACAACGCTGCGATCCACAGTTGCTGCGAGCCTTGAACGAGGCACGCTCGCATCATCCAGACCTCTGTGGCCGCACCGGCCTCTTCACCGAAGTTGAGGCCGAAGAACCCGAACGCTGCTGCGGATGCAACGGCGTAGCTCCACGTCGCTGCGCTCGAGAGAGCGTCACGGGCGGGTGTGAGGTGCTCGCTAACGGACGGAAGGCCGACGAGGAAGAACGCAATGGCGAAGAAGATCCAGGGGAAGGAGAGGACGTAGACCGAGGGCTTGTAGCGGAACAGCGCGTACCAGACGGACGACGCCGCAAGGAACACCGCGCCGAGGACGTAGAGCTGGAGGTTCGTCTCCGAGTTGGACCCACCGAGAAGGGTGATCTGGAAGCTCGTGGCACTCAACATCTGCGAGAACGCAATGATGAGGGTGTAGAGTGGCCATCCGCCAAGCTCGCGCGAGAGGATGATCTGGAGGCGTGTCATGTTGACGACCTCCGGCAATGGCCCTGCGTGCGCGCCGAAGCCGGGTGATCCAGGAGCGGCGAACCCGGGGGAGTTAGGGCGCGAGTAGTCGTAGATGGACGGTGCCGGTGTGCCCCAAACAGAGTCACGCTTGGAAGAGATGATGCTCGCCGCGCTAGACAACTTCTCCTTCTTGACGTCGTGGAAGAAGGCCTCCTCGCTCTTCATCAGGAACTTCTCGATACACAGGTCTCCCTTGGAGTTGTCCGCCGTCAAGCTTTGCAGCTTCTGTACGAACTCAGCCGCGACACCTCCGTCTTGGTCGGTGAACTAGGCAGGAGGTTAGCGGGGAAGGGTGTTGATGAGAGGCAGTCACTTACAGATGCGATAGCCTTGTTCAACGGAGAATCCGACTTCTCGTCGACGATGGATGCGATGGACTCGACGGATGAGACGCGGTGGTGCTGGCCGAAGGGTTTGCTGGGCGCAGCGTCCAGGAATGGGTCGGGTGCATGGCGATGGTCGCGGGCGATCGTCTTGTTAGCCTTGTCGAGGAAGTTCGAGTACTCGGGTTGCTGGTCTGGGCGCTGGTCCATGCTGCCGCGTGGGGTGCCGTGGTCGAAGTAGTCGCCCTCGACGTCCGAGACATCGGTGCTGAACGAGCCACGGCTACTCTGCTGACGGAGGTGCGGGCGAGGAGCCATGAGGTGTTCGTTCGGAGATGGGGTGTGGTCCCAGCCGTATCCAGGAGTGCCGGGTGTCGATGGCCCGGCGGACCGCATGCCGCTCGCAACGCTGTTGCGGTCCCACTCGGGCTGGGATGGCTCAGGTTGGTAGACCGGGTTCCAGTCGTCTTCGTGCTCGGCGTTGACGTGGATGGGGTTCTCGCCACCGTCCGAAGGCCGCCATGCGTTGTGACCCGCGAGAGTGCGGCTCATGCCGATCGAACGCTTGTGGAAGTCCTCGGTGCGCTGACGCCACTCGATAACGGGGAAACGCTGGACAGCCGACCGCGCACGCAGGATGGCACGCTCCTCCTCTGTTGACTTGAGCGCCATCTTGATCGTCTTGGCGAACTGCGAGAGCATGTGGTTCGCGGATGCGGACTCGACAGGGAACCACCATCCGGGCATGAGACCGAGACCACCGAGACGAGAGCCAACCCCGAGGGCACCCTTACGACCGAACTCTACAGCGACGAGACCGAACGGCTCGTCACGGGACGGGATCAGGGCAAAGTCGGCGCCAGAGAAGAGGTAGGGCGGAAGCGCGGTGAATTCGGGCTTCGAGAAGACGCGGTCCGGGTACATCTCCATGAGACGGGCGAGCTTCTCGGCGGCGAACCGTCCGTACAGATCAATGACGGGTCCGACAGCAATCAGCTGAACGGAAGGCTTCTTCTCGAGCCTGAGGAGGAATGTCAGTGACCAAGGCGGCACAAGCTAAGGTTGAAGGCTTACAGTCCCGGCCAAGAGTCCGCGATGAGATCGACACCCTTCTGCTTGGACCAACGACCGACGAACACGAACAAGTCCGCATTCGGGTCCTGCTTGATACCGGCCCACTCCTGCGCCTGGCGCTTGTGCTCGGGGCGCTCCGCCTCGGCGACCTGGTCGGCGTGCATGTGCTTGACGTCGGGAGCCACCTCGTCGAGCGCAGCAATATCCGTCGGGTCGGGGTTCGGGAGCGAGTCGACGTGCTTGAGTGTCCAGAGTGCCGGATAACGGGCCCACGAGCGCTTGCCGTACTTGTCGGACACACCGGCCACACCGATCGACTTCTGGTGCACACTGATGAAGGACGCAGCGGCGTGGAGCAGGTTGAACGTGTTTCCGAACTGCACGTATTTCGTGCAGTGCTCCTTGCTGATATTGAATGCCGAGCAGACCTCCTTCATCTCCTCCTTCGTGCGGAGCGGCCACAGACCCTGGAACTCGGCGTTGTGGAGCGAGAGACAGACGGGCATGACCTTCGGCAAGAGATAGATCGGGGCGAGCGCGCCGTGGTAATCGTTCACGTGGTAGATGTCGATGTCCGGGTAGCGCCGGATCGCGGCCGCGATGGCCTGGTTCCACGTCGAGTAGAAGATGGCGGAGCTGAGGTCATCCATGCGCGCTGGGTACGGGTCTGCCTTGGTCTGCGCGCGGAACACGGGGCTGTCGAGGATGAGCCAGGTGATATTGTCGAGCACGTGTGTCTCGACCTCAATGAGGTATGGCTCGCCGAAGATGATGACCTCGATCGGCTCTGCGGGGTCGCCAGCCGGGTACTCAATGTCCTTGACCTTGGGCACGACCCAGAGGAGATCAACATCCGTCATGGCCTTGCCCATGAGAGAGGACATGACGCCGAGACCACCGATCTTGACCTTGAGCTTCCAGTCGATGAGCTCGTACTCGAGCGTCGCGATGAGGACCTTGCGGCGCTTCTCCTTGAGCTCTGGCCAACCGATCACGTCTCCGTGGTACTTGGACGCCTTCTTTTCGGACACGACCGCACCACCCTCCTTCAGGTCGGCCGTCGACTTGCCAAACGCGCCGAGGATCGGGAAGTAGCTGTTGTGCTCCTTCGCGGGCTTGAGACCGTACTTGTTGTACTTGATCCCGTAGAACGACCACATGAAGATGAGGACGGCGAGCGTCGCGGTGATGATCGGGATCGAGAGGAGGAGCGCGTACATGATCGCGCCGATGGCGGACTGGCCGCGGGGTACCAGGTACCACGTCATGTCGGAGTCGTTCACGATCAGATTCCACGACAAGTGCGGGTGCGGCGGCGCGGTGATGTTGATGTAGTTCGGGGCGGCCGTGTTGGGCGGCAGGCGGTCGAGTACACCGTCGCCGTCGACGTCACCGTAGTAGTAGTCGTCGAAGCCGAAGACGTTCAGCTGGAGGTACGTTGGCCACGTTGCCATGATCTCGAACTCCCATAGGTGATCCCTCTTCTGCACCATCTCGGCAGTAAGACCCTTGTCGAAACCCCACTGGTTGTACGGGCCACGGGCGAGGAACTGCGGGACAGTCCGGGCGTGCTTGTACCCGTAGTCAGCGTGCATAACGACCGAAGCAGCCTGAGTAGCATAGGCCCAGTCTGTCCAACACACCGTGAGCAACAGCTAGATCTCGAGAAGACGATGCGACTCACACTGCACCATGATGTGCTGGCCCTCCCAGAAGTAGTCGTCGCCCTTGAACTGCGAAGCCTGGATCGTGGTCGTGTCCTCCCACGACTGCCAGTCCGTCCAGTTGACACCAAAGTTCCAGCTATAGCGGAACATGTCCGCGCCCAACGCGTTGTGGTTGAAGACGTAGTTCCCGCCAGACATGCTGAACAGGCTGGCGTTGTACACGGCGCTTCCGTTCACCATCGGGTTACCCGAGGAGCCCTTGCGGATCAGGAAGTGGTCGGTGCAACCCGTGGTCGACCCGTCCGCAGCAGTCGCGTTGGTAAGCGTGACGGTGACGATGCCGTCGGCGACGTTGGACAGCGTTCCTTCCCAGCGGAACACGGACGGGTCTGCGACGCCGATGCGGGTCGTGTTCGCCTTGACGGTGCTGCACGTGCCCGCGGTGAGCTTCGGCGCGCTGCCGTGGCCGGAGGCGGACACGTTGAACGTGAGCGCCTTTGTGACCGCGTCGCACGCCATCGGGACGTTGAACTCGAGCGCAAGCGGGATCGTCGTCTGGTTCGTGTCCCCGACCTCGGCGAACAGGCGGGCGTCGTGGCCCGGCTCGAACTTGGTGACCATAGGTGCGGGCCCGAGCCAGTTGACTGCGGGCACGAACGCCTTGAACGTGTATGGGTCCATGGTGAGCGTCGGGATGCAGCCGGCCTTGCCGGCGTCGAAGGGGTTGGTGCCGGCCGCGAGCGTGATGTTCTCGTACGGGTAAAAGAGGTTGCGGATGGTCGCGCCCGAGGCGTACGGCGCGTTGAACACGTTCGTCTTGGCTGTGCAGTCGATGGTGTACGTCGTGGTGGTGTTGTCGTTCATGTAGATGAGCCAGATATCCGGGTCGTTCTTGGTGAATGCCTGCCCGGTCACACCCGTGCGGGTGGCCGACCAAATACCCATGTCCGTTCCAGTCGTGTTCGAGCCCGGGAGCTGGATCTGATGTGTCTTATTACCGGTTTTGTACAAACCGAACCCGTCCTGCAGTTTGCGGTAGTTGTTGCGGAGCTGCAGCATGTGCTTGGTCAAACGGCGAGCGTCAGTGGTCGGGTCAAAGTGGTCAAGCGAGTTCCAGTCGTCCATGCATCCAATGAGTGCATCCTTGAGCGGATAGCGGTAGTACTGGTCAGAGCCGAGGTGGAAACATCCATGGCGCTGCCATGCCGTGGTGGCAAACATGGCTTGACGACTGGCAAGACCGTCAGCGCCAGAAGAAGGGAGCACAAGGAGATGACTGACCCATAAAGGTAGTTGGATGCGCTTGTGTCGTAGAGATAAAATCCCTGCTCCTCGCCGTAGTAGACCAAGGGGACACCAGGCATCATCAGCGTCGTGACGAACTGCGCAAAGGCGGCCTTCTGCACGCCGCTGACCAAGCTCGGCCAGCGGAAAATATCGAAATTGCTGACACCGAACATGTGCTTGGGGTCGTACTCGCCCGTGCTTGGGTTGATAAAGTCGTTGTTCACCGACATCTCGTTCCACGCGTCGACCATCTCGGTCGGGACGTCGTCGC
The DNA here is from genome assembly GCA_002233555.1 of Limonomyces culmigenus. NCBI lineage: Eukaryota > Fungi > Basidiomycota > Agaricomycetes > Corticiales > Corticiaceae > Limonomyces > Limonomyces culmigenus. The sequence goes on along the minus strand of LCTX01000317.1, from coordinate 37,998 downwards.
TGACCTGCATGTTTCCGTCCAAGCCGAGGTAGCGAGTGAGCGAGCGGTAGATCGAGTAGTGGAAGGTGACGGCGTCGAGCCCAAGCTGCTTCGGGTCACGCATGTAGTACCCGCTGCTCGTGTTCGTAAGGTTGAACGCGGTCTGGAAGTCCGCCGGGCGCTGCGTCTTCGTGCGCCCGCGGCCGTAGTAGAGTGCGCCGAACGTGTCGCCGCCGGTGACCTCGCCGGTGATGAGGAAGTTGGACTTGCCGTGCTTGGTTGCGCAATCGCGCGCCGCCGCCGTCCAGTTCGAGAGCGAGTCGACCGTGACCTGCGTGGCCTTGTCGAGCCGGATCGCGTCGAGGTCGAGCGCGGTGATCGCCATGCACGCAAAGTTCTGCAGGCGCGCCATCACGTCCGGCTTCCACTCGCGCAGACGGTCCTGTACGGACGCGAACTTGGAGAGCTGCCGCTGCCAGTCGGGATGCACACCGAACGCCTCCATGTCACCATACTGGTCAAAGTCCGATTCGAGACAGCCGTTCGTGGTGACGGTGACGGTCGTTGAGTCTTCTTGCCAGAGGGTCGGCAGCGTGCACGATGTGTTCCGGGTGTTGGAAATCTAGAGTCACATGAGCATAAGTACAGGAGAAAAACATTCATCAGTTCACTCACGTTGAAGTCCTTGTACCGTTTGAAGCCCCATGGTGCATAGTTCGGGTCCTTCCACACGGCGGGGTACTCGTCCTTGTCAAACTCCGCGGAAGAGTTGAGTGCGCTGCCAAGCCAGTCAACATTACGTGTCTGCGCCACAACTAAAAGTGGGGCTCACCCTTGGAAGCCGATCAAATCCGCCATCGTGCCAACGGTGAAGTCAGCCATGAAATACATGCCCTTCGCGTGGACGAGCTTGATAAAGTCCTGCCACTCCTTGACGGTGCCGTAGTGCGGGTCGAGGACGGAGAAGTCGAGCGGGGAGTAGCCTGAACGGGCACAAGGGGGTGTCAGTCAGCGGCGGCAAGGCTGGGCGGGAGGGCGGCACGTACTGTCAGCTTGCCAGAGCATGTTGAGGAAGAGGGTACCGGACATGAAGATGCCCTTGATGCCCATGCCCTGGAGGTAGTCGAGGCGGGCGGCCATGCCGGCGACGTCGCCGCCGACGCGGAGCTGGGTCTCGCGCCAGTCGCTCTCGAACATGGTGCCGAAGTAGTCGTCATTCGAGGGGTCGCCGTTCGCCCACTTGTCCGGCAGGAGGGTGTAGAACGGGATCGCGCGCCAGTTCTGGGGCGAGGGCGTGTACGAGCCGGCGGGGGTCGTCTTGTAGTCGAGCGGGGTCTGCGCGTCCTTGTTCGTGTTCAGGTTCCAGTCCGCGTACTCGTCCGCGTACGGCGCCGCGCGCGAGAGCGCGGCGAGGGCGGTGACGAGGAGCGCCGTCGTGCGCATGGCGGACAACTAACGCAAGGCGCCGGATTGGTGATAGGGAGAGGGGCCGGGCTCAGACCGGATAGGGCAACGTGTGTATTCCACGAGGCCCGACGGCTGAGGGTGGTAGTGGTAGTAGGTGGTAAGGATAAGGAATCGGCGGGTCCCGTCAACCACGACTTTGATAGAGGGAGAGATTGGGGGCTCGGCAAACAAATGCGCCCTTTGACGGCGATGACAACGCCGTGTGTGCGGCTTCTTTCGGGCGCCTGTGAAACATCTCTCATATCCATCCGTCCAACAATCGCACCGCCGGCGATCACGAAACGACACAGTTGCTTATCTTAGCCATGCTGAAATTTGCACTGACAGACAGGGCCGCGGCTCGTCAACATTTTTGGCAGATGGTAAACAGGCACACAGCCAAGACAACCTTTGATCGGGGACGTCCAACAACATTTGGAAAATTGGTTGGCCATGAGCCCGTCTGTCGGTGGGTGTTATCCCCAAAGAGCTTTGTTCCCGATGTTGCAATCTCCTGTTTCAAACCACATCTTGAGACGCTTCGTCGTCTAGCCTCGCGGAATCAGAGCATCCAAGTCACCATCACGTGAGCGCGTTTCGGGCGTTTTCCCTAGACGACGGCAGGGAGCGTTGTTGGCGACGAGAGAAGCGGTCCGGGCGGCGGTGTGCTCTTCGTCTGCGGCGATCCCTCAGCTTCGGACTGGACTGTGTGAGCGCGGGCTGGACGTTAGATCGCCCGTCGATCGCCTGCGCGTTTGTTGTTGTACTCTTTGCTTCCCACGACAACAAGGATGGCCGCCTGGGTGGACCAGTACACCTCGACCGCGCAAGGCCCGGCCCCGTCCCCCAACTCGCCCACGGCCTCCTTCACCTCGCAGCAGTCCACACAGTCGTCCTTCCCGCCGCGCTCGAGCTCGATGCGCCAGCACGCGCCGCCGCCGAGCGTGACGACCGACATCCCGAGCGTGTCGCTCGAGGCGCCGGCCGGCGTCTCCTACGGCGAGTTCCTCCGCACATGGACGGACGCACACGTCGCGCGCTGGCTGGCCGACCACAAGTGCGGGCACCTCGCCGGCACGTTCCGCACGAACGACATCCGCGGGGACATTCTGCTCGAGCTTGACCAGACCACGCTCAAGGAGATGGGCGTCTCCAGCATCGGCGACCGGCTCCGCATCATGAACGCCCTCAAGGCCCTCCGCCAGCAATGCTCCGCCCGCGCCGCCCGCTCTCCCGTCGCTGGCCCGTCACAGCACTCACGCACAGCGAGCATTGCCGGAGACTCTTCGCCCACCTCCAAACCTGCTGCTCTCCGCCGCCTCGATGCGGGTCGGCCTGCTCCTCTGCAAATCCCACAGGCGTCTCCTCACAGCCTGCCGCGTGTGGATCGTCCCGGTGATTCGGCCCGGAGGCCCTTGCCCTTCCCAACGCCGACCACTGCAACACCGCAGGCTTATTCGGGCAACAGCTCGAACAACTCCTCCCAGGACCGAACCGTAGTCGGGACCCCGATCTCTCAGACGTCACAGTCGAGACTGCCCCCACCGCAACAGCAGTCGCGAACCCCACAGCAGCAGCAGCAGCCTCCACGTTCAGGTCCCCGCAACCTCGGCTACCGCACGCCGAACCAGGCAGAAATCTCACAGTACACCAGTGCACCCCTTCCTCCGCCACCGCCTTGTGAGTTTGGCCGAGCATACATGCATATCCGTCTCACTGACGCTCCCGCCAGCCTACGGCCTGCCTTCCGACCCACGGCCTGGCAACATTGGCGGATCCCGGGCCCCAGCCCGTGCCAACTCGCCTCTCAACGGCGGGCCGTCACGCCAGCAAAACAACCTCTCGCCGGACCAGCTGAGCACCGCCCACGCCCGCAACACCTCCCTCGAGAAGCTCAACGGTGTCGCCGGCTCGTCTCGGCCGCCGTCCCGGCCCCCGCCACCGTACGTGCCGGGCAGCGCGCAGCTGCCCGTCCCATCGCGGCTCGGGCCCGACCTGTCGCCGATCGTCGAGGGCTTCGCGTCCGTCGCGAGCCGCACGCCCTCGCCGCCGAGCGCGTACTCGCGGGGCGCACTGCCGTTCCGGACGCCGTCGGCGCCGGCGGCAGGCCCGTCGCTCGAAGAGCTCCGGCGCAAGGTCCTCAAGTTCAGCATGCCCGAGCAGAACCAGACGCGCACGATCGACGTCAGCGGCGCAAGCAGCGGGCTCGACGTGCTTGAGAAGGCACTCCGCAAGTTCGGCGTCGTGTCGCGGCCGCTTGACGGGCAGGACTGCTCCAAAACGGACAGCGGGGGCCTGATCGTGGACAACTGGGGCGCGTTCCTCGACTGGGATGACCATCAGATCTCGAGTTCGTGCTATCGAGCAAGCTTGTCTATCATGCATGCTAACCGAGAGCACAGCTTCTCCCCTGACCGAGGTGTACCTGCTGGAGATCTGCCATGCGCCGCCGAACGACCCTATCAAGGAGCGAGGACTGATCCTTCGCCGTGTAAACCGGGCGCCTCGTCGTCGTACGTAACACCATCCCCACTGTTGGCTCATGCTAACAATCTCCCTCCTACTTGCAGCCTACCAATCCGACGACGCCGACTCACTCGGCGTTTCCCAAACCCTGAAGAACATGCGCCGCGCCAGCTCGGTCAGCATCCTCAGTGGGCTGGGCGTGCAAGACCCCGAGCGGATCCTCGAGTCGACGCAGGCCGAGGCGCCACCAGACACACCGACGCAGGTGCAGCCGCCGACGCCGGACACCGCCCCCGCGGTGCCGCCCAAGGCAGGCGTGCGCACGTTCCCGGGCCAACGCCCGCCAAGCGAGCTCGTGACGAACCACCTCGGCGCGTTCTTCCCGACGGCGGACCGCAAGGTGATCGAGCGCGCGCGGCGCAAGAGCATGCTGCGCCCGCAGCTGCCCGGGCGGCGGGACAGCGCCGCTTCCTTCGCGGTCGGGCGCAGCGGCGCGAACGCGCGCTTCTCGCGCTACAGCATGTCCACGCAGGGCTCGGGCGGCGTGCGCGCCAACTCGCCGAGCCGGGGCTCGACCATCTCCGGCCTCTCGGACGGCTCAGCGCCGCGTGTGTCGCTGAGCACGGACGACGGGCGCTCGCTCGAGCTCCAGCCCGCGTACGCGCTCCCGCCGATGCCGGACGGGCTCGCGGCGGAGCTCGCGGCGAGCTTCGACGGGCGCTCGTCCTCGCGCCAGAGCATGTACTCGCAGTACAAGACGAAGCGCGACAAGGACCGCTCCGACACGGCGAGCATGCTCACCGTCGACGAGATCACCGCCGAGGTCGCGGAGGTCGAGAACCGGCGGACGAGCACGCTGCTCGGAAGCGAGGCCGGCGACGAGTGGACCAAGGTCGGCGCGGGCGGGGACGCGGATGAGGCTGTGGCGCCGTCGGAGGGCTCGGAGACGTACTTCGAGGACGAGGAGGAGGAGGAGGAGGAGGAGGAGGAGGAGGAGGAGGACTGGGCCGAGGGCTCGCGCTGGGTCAAGGGCGCGCTCATCGGCGCAGGCGCGTTCGGCCAGGTCTACCTCGGCATGGACGCCGAGTCCGGCCTCCTCATGGCCGTCAAGCAGGTCGAGCTGCCGCGCGAGGGCACGCCGAACGCGGACCGCAAGAAGGCGATGCTCACCGCGCTCGAGCACGAGATTGCGCTGCTGCAGGAGCTCCGGCACCCGCACATCGTGCAGTACCTGCACTCGGCGATCGACGAGGAGTACCTGAACATCTTCCTCGAGTATGTGCCCGGCGGCTCTGTCACCGCCCTCCTCCATAACTACGGCGCGTTCGAGGAGACGCTCGTCAAGACGTTCCTCCGCCAGATCCTCCGCGGGCTCGAGTACCTCCATGCAAAGGACATTATCCACCGCGACATCAAGGGCGCGAACATTCTCGTTGACAACAAGGGCACGGTCAAGATCTCCGACTTTGGTATCTCTAAGAAGGGCGGCGGAGGTGAGCATCGTCTGTGTCTAACCCTTGGGCATATACTTATAATCTATTACAGCCCTCGCAGCTGGTGGAGGCGGTCGTGGAGCCCGTACCTCTCTGCAAGGCTCCGTCTTCTGGATGGCACCCGAGGTCGTCAAGCAGACTGCGCATTCGTCCAAGGCAGACATCTGGTCTGTCGGGTGCCTGATCATCGAGATGTTCTCGGGCGAGCACCCGTGGGCGACCCTGACGCAGATGCAAGCCATCTTCAAGATCGGGAGCAAGGCCCCCAAGCCCGAAATCCCCACGGACATCTCCGTGGACGCGCAGGACTTCCTCGCGCTCACCTTCGACCTCGACTACGAGAAGCGGCCGAGCGCGCCCGAGGGCCTCACGCACCCGTGGCTGGCAGTTCCGGCCAAAAAGGGCGCGAGCCGGCTCAAGCCGCCTCCTGTGGAGGCCTGATCTCTTTCTGTTCGTTCCGGACGCTAGTCGTCGTATTCGTTATAGGGTCCCGAGCACTGTATTTGCTAGATATGTATGGACTGTAGGATAATCACACATGCCTATGCTGCTTCGCTTCCCGCCTCGGTCCCATCCTCCCGCTTGCGCTTCTGCGGTCGCGAGCCCGGGCCCCAATTCGGAAGCGGGTTCACTTGGTACCGGACGATCTTCACGGCCGCTGCAGCAGACAGGGAGCGCGGGTGCTTCGTAAAGTTGGCAGAGAAGTCGCCCTCCTTGGCGAGAAGCGTGCGCGTCGGCGAATGCTCGGCGACCTTCTTCATGTTGACGGGGTGCTCCTTGATCCAGCCACGGATGATGTCGTGCACCTGGGCCCGCGTCGCAGTCGTCTTGAGAGAGCCGGCGCAGGCGTGGCTCCGCGAGATGTCGAACCCGGCGTGCAGCAGCGCCGAGCCGATGTTGTCGATCGAGGGCGTCTCGCAGTGGAAGAAGCTCGAAAGCTTGCCTGGCGTGAAGTAGAAGGGTGCTGCGAGCTCCTGCCATGCGGCGGTGTCAGTTGTCCGTTCTACCAAAGTCAAGAAAGCTTCACTCACATCTTTCGCGACGGTGAGCATGCCGTGCATCCTCTGGTGCGTCCCGTAGCTCTCCTTGTTTGACTCCAGATGCTCGAGCACCTTACCCACAAAGTGCGTGTCATGAAGCGGCGCACTCCACATCGGTCCGGCGACGTGCATTGTGCTGTTGCACTCGGCACATCGCGACCCTGTCGGAGGTCCGCCGGCCGTCTTGAACTGAGCATTCACCTGGCCGGTCTTTTCATGCGTCTTCTCGATCATGCGACCCAGCGGCTGCTCGTGGAAGGATTGACAGCCGGTGCAGACGTAGTACATTGCCGTCTTGCTCGCGAGCTTCTTCACCTCGGCTGGTCCGGTGCGGACCCGGACAAAGACGCGCACGTAGAAGTCGATGGACAGTGACACGAGCGGCTCGATGTACCGCCCATAGCGTGCTGCTGCGGTTGCAAGGCTGTGCAGCACGAGGCGGAGTGCCTGGATGCACGTCAGTTTCTGTCCATGAGCGTCAGGAAGAGGGAGACAAACCGCTTCGTGACAGTACTCAGCCTTGAGAGGTACACCGCCATAGTTGGCGTAACTGAGTATCACTTGTCAAAATGAGAAGTGTGTGTGGGTGACTCTGGCCTCACCATTTCTCCGAGTAATTGGTTGTTCCAAGCACAGGCATATCGGTGCATGTCACTGCCAGTAATCCTGTGCCGCTCATTAGTCCCGATGGGAGGTCAGGAGAGCGAATAGTCACAAACCTCCATCGCGGACGCACTGTACAGCGGAATCGATAAACGGCGAGGCTGTCCCGTACGGGTCCAGATCTACGACATCGACCCGTCGTCTGTCCTCCCGGTGGGTATACATGAGCACGCTGGACTGCCATGAGATTGGAAATCACAGTCTCGAGGGAGAAAGACTACCAGGCATCGCCCTCATTGACTCGGACTTTTCCCAGGTTTGTTTGTTCATCCTTGTGGGATGTGGGAGGCAGCACAGGCGCATCCGTGTCAACATCCATGCCTTCCGCTGGGGGTGGAGGCGGTGTGGGTCCAAGCCCATTCAGGTCGATGTTCCGTTTCATTGCAACCACGGCCTCCGGCGAAAGGTCGTTGGCTATCACATATCTGTGCTTGTGTGAGGAAACAAAACTACGACGTTAACAGGACGCAGCTAACCGAACCTACTTGACGTTGGGGATTTCTTTGGCATATCGGATGGAGCGGAGGCCGGTTGCAGAGAGCGCCTCGAGGATAGTGTATTTGGTGGGTATCCACGGCTGAATAGCAAGTCCTTCAGTGCAAGGAGGAAGGTGTGGATAGGCGCGTGACGTACCTGTTGTATAGATGCAGATGCAGATACAACGCTCTCCTCTGTGGTCGTAGAGGCTTCCGGTGGTACAACTATCTCGGGAGGTACTCCAGCGTCTACTGGTAACAGGTGAAGTCATTACATAGATAACAGGACACACTAACATAGTAACCATACCCTTTTGCTTCTTGCCTTTTCGCGGCCCTCTCGTTGCCACCTTCTCCGCCTTTGATTTCCATTGCCTCTCCTTCTCTAGGTCGAGCTCGTTACCCCAGACTCGAATGCAAGCTACACTCAGGTCGCGATTGAACTCCTGGACGGGGTTCAAGAATGCATCCGCCGATGCTGGCAAGAGAATGTGGGCCGAGTTCTCGGAGTGCAGCGTGTAGCCCTCCGGTATATCGACGGGTTTTGTGGAAGCCATGCGCCTCAGTCTCGAAGAGTGTATTATGATGTTTCTGAACTCCCGAGGGCGGAGAGAGCGGAGGAAGAACGAGCCAGCCAGCTCGATCGAAGCCAAGTGGTGGAAGAAGTTGGGCGTCTATCTTTCTCCTGCTTTTGTCGACTCCGTCCATGTCTTTGTCCCGTTGCTCGCAGACGTCTACGTCGGTAGGCATACGTGCGCTTTTTGGCCCTCTGTGGTCGTATCTGCGGGGAGATTGAATGCTACGATGGCACATTTACTCTGGTATCTCGGCTGCATTTGGGCTGTGTTTGCAACGAAGTGTTGGGATTCCCATCCAGAGCGCGTCTTGTTCAAGGTAGTTGCCTTTTCAGCTCTGATCAAAATCAACAACATGTATGGCTGCCTTGACTCAACACCCCCGAGAGATAGACAGATGGATAGCTTGGGAGCTCTACTCATCTTCAGCCAGACACAACTTACAAGATCGTTATGGTATGCCGTTCTGTCGATGATTATGCTATCGATTTGGGATCAACAAGTAGGTATACAGTATGCTGATTCGAGCACGGCCTGCCAGACACAATGATTTGGACCTACCCACCATATCATGAATCTAAGGCTATGTATGCCTCATGCTTATGATGTGTGCACCAAGGTTGCTCTGACACACACCAGGCTACAATTGTGTGACTTGGTGGGCTAATGATACACTAAATATCATTGTGCGTGGTAGGGCCGTGTTCTGCATCCTCTCGCTTTGCCATATCTCGTGTCATCTACGAGAGTTCTAACTTAGCACCACTTTGGGATCGAGACTCATGCCAAAAAGCATGGACCGAGCGAGGGTCGAACTCGCGACCTTTGCATAGCAGTAAAGGAAATATCCCCATAAGTACAAAGCACTACCACTGTGCTACCGGTCCTACACCGGAGGATATCTGAAGCATTCATATTCACTTTTATTACGCTCTCAACGAGCAGACCAGCACAACCATCGCGAATCGTTATTCTATTTACGCATACGTGCTAAAAGTGGTGTATTCTATCAAAATAGTCATCTGACTGTGATATATCGAGCAGAGACAGCCAGATCGCCACGGCGTGAGCCACGGGCGAAACTGGGAAGTGACGTAATGGGTCAAATGCTTCGGGCCTTCGGCAATTGCCAAGGCTCGGCCCAAGGTTGCCGTTCGTCCATATCTGGGTCATGCATCCCACCCTCGCTTGGTCGCCGACAACGACGAGAATAACCACATGCTCTTCGACGTCGTCTACGCCGCCAATGATGTCGCCCGCCCACCGAACCCTCCGACCCCGCCGTTCCAGGATGACTTGGAATGGATCACTGCGTACCTCGGCATCCACATGCTCAGCGTACCGAGCCGACGATATGCCTACCTTCTATGGCTCGGGTTCACACTCCTATGCATAGCGTACGCCACCGCATGCATGTGTGGGCTGAATAAGGGGTACCTCGGTGCCCGTTGGACCCGCTTCGGCATTCGGAGGTGGTCATTACAGATTGGACGCAAAGATCGGCGGAGGACCCTGTTCGTCTTTCCCTCGAACGCCCGAATACTCTCACGAGTCATCCTTCTTGCTGCTGTCGTGGCTGCGTGTATCATCGGCCCCGACTACATCAAGCCAGCTCAGGGCACGTTCAACTTGGCCTCATCCAAACGCCAGTCCTCTCAGAGCGTGACATGGGACCCAGCCATGTTTGTTGGTTATGCTCCATCATACACAATACCTATCTCTTGGTGGACCAAGGGAGGTCGCACAGGGATGATGGCTTTTGCCCTTCTTCCGCTCTGCGTGGTGTTTGCCCTCAAAGCCCCACCCTTTGCCATTTTCTCCATCCCCTATCTCATTCATCTCTCTTTCGATAAACTTGCCCATCTGCACCGCTGGACCGCATGGATTATATGGACGCTCTCCGCTGTTCACACAGCCCTCTGGAGCGTACAGCTCTCCCGCGACAAGCGTCCAAATGTGTTCGCCGACGGCAACTTGGCGGAGCACAGTGCCTACAGCTACGCTTGGTCTTATAACCGATTTCTGTTTGCTTGGGGTGTAAGCATATTTTGCCCTATTTCCAACGTCCATGCTGACCACGTTTCACAGGGATTCGCACTCTTTACATTACTCATGCTCACAAGCTTATCACCACTCCGGAAACATCACTATGAAACCTTCTACTTCCTTCACGTTCTTCTGGTTCCTATGGCGATCGTCTTGGTGGCATTACACCACCCTCCAGTCGCATACTGGTGCTGGGCTGCCTTAGCCATTTGGGTGGCCGAGCGTCTCTGGCGAGCCGGACGATGGATGTGGATGAACAGAATTCTCTCTCCACTGCCTAGCTCCGTGCCATTGAATCGCTCCAGATGGAGTGAGCAAACACTTATACCTCATGGACAAGTACCGATGAACGGGATCGTACCCTTCACTCTCAAAGAGTCGACATCATTCCCCCTATCGCCTGCTGCATCGACGCCTGCCCAGAGTCCCACTCTTCGTTCGCCTCATTCAAACGTGTATCCACCTACACCCTTCTCGCCCGTCATACCGCCAGTGGAGAAGCGATGGTCGGACGCCTCATCCGTGGATCATCCACAATCACCAACTACGACCTCGGCTTTGACGCTCAGCTACCTTCCTCCCGCTGGCTTCGCCCATGCGGAACTCATGGCTGGACATACCATTCGGCTCGTCATGACACCCGCCCGCCACACCACATGGGCTCCCGGACAGCACTTTCTGCTCATGGTCCCGCATGTCAGCCGAATCTTAACCCACCCATTCACTGTGGCGACCTGCTTCGACGCATTGACAACTGCTCAAGAGGGTGGGCTGGTGTTCATCATTCGCGCCAAAGCTGGCTGGACAAGAGACCTGTGGAACACAGTCGCTGCATTCTCGCACCGTGGAGTGCACCTGCCACCTGGAGAGAGCTTGCCCACATGGTGTTCTCCGCCAAAGAAGGGTGTGGTTCTTCGGGCGCTTGTGGATGGCCCTTTCGGCTCGTCGAGTCAGGTGCGGTGGGGTGGCTACAGCACTGCAGTGATCTTTGCTGGCGGTTCAGGTGTGAGCTTCGGTCTTTCCATTCTCGAACACCTTTGCCTTCGGATGGCGGGCCGGGACACTAAGATCCTCGGGCGAAGAGGCGGAGAGTGGCGAATGCAGAGGATCAGGTTTGTGTGGCTGGTCAGGGAATACTGTAAGCACTGTTTTTCCAGCTCGATTGTCACACACATGGCTCACGAGCTCACAGCGCATTTGCAATGGTGCTCTGCCATCTTGCGCCGGTGCATAACCGCCGTGCCTGCTCCTGTATTGCAACTCGACATTTTCATCACCAATGTTACTCCAGAGAGAGTCCCTCGTCCTCGGCCCCCAGTTGTTCAGCTTCCGCATGAAGAACGCCCATATGCAGAACCGGAGTCAACTGCGTCACCGACACCTCTCATCGAAGTGGTCTCACCCACACTGGATGAGATCCGTCCAATCTCTGCGTTCCCGCCGTTTGGTCAGGATTACGTGCCCTCCGGCTCTGCACCGTCGTCTACCTTCAATCCAACTCAGCAAGACATTGGACACCTTGCACCTCCCAGGCCTGGGTTTGCACGCACCGCCAGTCCTCGTGGTTCGTTGGAAAGTACACGTACCGAGACTTCAGAGTACTCCGCCTTTGACATCTCCTATTACCGCCGTGCTGGACGAAACTCTGGCCTTTCCAACCTCGCTGCTTCGGCTTTAGAAGACCTGGAGAGCATGCGTGTAGCAGAGGATGTCGATATCACCGACCAGGCGGACCTGACTAATTGGGATGGCGAGGACGACAACTCTCTTCCAGGCGAGCAGAGGTTGAGCAAGCAGGTGGCACGAGCAGGTACAAAACGTAGGATGGCTAGTATGCGAAGGTCCATGGCTGGCCGCAGCTTCGGCTCAACGGCGCCGGCGCTGAGAGCTTCAGGAATGAGCCATGACTCTAGACCGGCTTCTTCCGCCCCTTCAATCACACATTCACTCTCTAGTCATGTGGTTGGTCGTGCGCCAGATCATCGAGTTGGCAACTTGCATGATCGGCTTGTCCATGGACCCTCGCCCTTAGTGACCTCGCTGGACGTCCGACCAAGCCGCATCTCGCTGCTTCTGCCGTCGCCCATATCAGAGGCCACACACGAGTCTTTCGACGACGACACTTCTACAATTGTGACGAGGTCCGATACGCCGAGCTCCAGTTGGGACGAACGTGCATCCGTTCACTCTGCCTCCGGACTCTTTGGCAACACTGGCCGTGTCGTCGGACATCGGCGAACGGCATCTGAGCGCGTCCGTCTCGAAGTCGAGCAGCGTGAACTACGTGAACTTGCTCGCGTCGCCGAATTTGCTCAACCGGGCAGACCGAACGTCCGTTCGCTCCTCCTGGATGAGGTCGAGCACTCCTCTGGACCCACAGTTGTAGCTGTATGTGGCCCGACCACGCTGGATGCGGTGGTACGGAAGGCAATCGCGGCTTCTATCAACCCGAGTCGTGTGTGGAGAGGGGATGAACGAGGCCGTGTTGAACTCGTATCGGACGTGTTCGAGTATTGAGTTGTCATATCATAGATGCTGGTATCATATAGAGCAATTATTGAAACGAATGGTGAACACAGGGAAAAGCGAGTAACCAAGACAAGCCTTCAAGTGAGGCGCGTGGTGCTTAGTACTGGACGCCAGATATATGTGGTCGCGTCAAACACGACTAACTTGCGAGAGGGACCATAGATACATACAATTGTTATACACATAAAGCCACGTCCCTCAGTTTGTCTCAGCGTACGTATATTGTGTGTTCGCAAACCCGATCCGGCGCTGTCGTGCATCGTAGTACGTATAAAAGCGTTCGAGGAAGACCATGCCGAGAACGGCGCCGTCGTTTCGTTTTGACTGGGTGTTCTTTAGCTGAGAGAAAGCGAGGAAGGAAAGGCAAATCCCACGTTGGCGATGACAAGATAGATGTATCCCGGCTGGCCGCCCGCGGCCTTGTTGTAAGCTCTCGGCCAGATTTGGGCATTCGGCGAGAGGGTCAACGTCCCGACGCCCTGTACCGAAATGTCCAAGTTTTTCAATGACGAATACCGGGATTCGGGAATACGGAGCATCCCTGTCCGAGCATCCTCGACGGCGCCAGTCACAGCCTGGTACCGACGAAACGTCAATTGATCTAGTACGATCAGCGATGTCCCGCTGTCGAGGACAGTTGCCATGAGCGATGAAGTAAGACGGTAGCCACCGTAAGAGAGCAATGTATCGACGGCCCAGTACTGGTTGGCGAGATGTTGGTGCGTGGTAGGTGCGAATCGGAGCTGGCCTTCGTAGCGCTGCGAGTTTGGACGACCTTGATGAAGTTCGGTCATCCAGGACGGACACTACATGATGGAGGTTCGACTTACCAAAGCTGAGCTCGCCGGGTGAGGTGTTACCGCGACGGACAGGCGAGAACCAGATGCCGTAGGCGAGGTCCTCTATTGATCGCTGCATGTACAAGGTCTCCACAACGGTCGGAGTCGATGAGCTTCTGTGGTCCACACTGTTCTGGTTAAGTTCGGAAGGTCCGATCCTGGTGTCGTCATCGTTAGATAATAACGGAGACGAATGTGCACGGAGAGAACATACCCAAGAATACCGTCGTAAGCATCAAATCCTCGATACTCCGTTGCAACGCCGATGCTTTGTTGATAGGCGACGATCGAGCCAAGACGAACGTCGTCCAGGTACTCGTTACCCGAGAAGTGACCATGGACGTAGTTCATGTGGACACGGTGGCCGGTAGCGTGAGATGACTTTGTCGACTGGTACTTCACGCCCCGTGCAGTCGGGTTCCGGATCCACGCGTTCGCAGATCCAGTATCGACGATGAGGCGGTAGGTAGTAGGAGGAGACCCGATACTGACGGCAGCAACGTAAACCGACTAGACAAAGGATCGTTCAGTCCCAAGAACGGAATGAGCGTCATACTGAGCACACTCACCACAGCATTGGAGAGGGAAGCGCTGGGTGGGGCGGCCCGTGAGCTGAGGACATCGCTGACATTCTGATTGGGTGAAGGCGTGCTCTCGCGGTCCAGAGCAGTGTCATAAAGCCAGTCCGCACGCTCTTGATCCGAGTGAAGGACGTCTTCCATGGCCATGTCGACGCCGAGGACGCCGAGTCTACTCAGCGGCAAGATCGGTAACGACGCCTCGGGGAAGTCGGGAGCGCTGGCGTTCCACTGGTACTGCGCATAAGAGCCGAAGGTGAGGGCAAGTAGAATGGTGGGTATGAGTATCGATGGTGTAGGCATAGCGGTGTGCCGTAGCGGTGAGGTATAGAGGTGGGCTAGCGCGTGTCAGTGGACGAGGGTGGGAGCGGAGGGACAGACACTCACGGGGATATAGTAGTCGAGCGCGTCAGCGTTATCGAAGTCTTTATGTGCATGCTTGACATGTCCGCGGACAAGGGCCGGAACGTGTGCGGCCATCTTGGTTGACGTGTGGAGATCCGCGATATGCCTAAATGAATTGAAGAAGAGGATCAACCCGAATTGAGGTGGGCGCGCTGGAATACCAGTAAGTGCATTCCTCCAAGGAACTACTCTCAAAGTCATGGTGTGAAGAGACCGAGTCTGAAGCCCCACGTGACCGTGGTGTTTACTTTCACTGCATCTTGGCATCTTGACCGCTTACCACTCACCTGGCTTCAAACTGAAAACGCAAGAGAGCGACTTCGGGTTACTCTGCATTTACACTGTTCCTGGCGAATGTATGAATTAAAGGAACTCAGGACTCCCATAACAACTCATGGGCACAAGGCTCCGATCACTTCGCTCTTTGTGGTCGGCCAAGTGCGCGATATCTGCCGTCCGATATGGACCTGACGATCACAGCGAAACTCACTCATGGACGGATCATGGCCTGAGGTCTATTCGCCTACTCTGGCGATTTTCGCTCAGTTTTGACCCGGTATCCACCTCCGAGCTAGTTACGCGGTCTCTATAAACCACGAGGCGGCTGTCTCACTCCTCGTTCTACATCGCCCACTTGCTTCTCCTCGCACTTTCACGCGGCTCTTCCCCGCCGACGATGTCTAGCTCTAAGGCGTCGTTTGAGAGCCACAGAGACGTTGAGAAGACCGGTCTCCAGGTTGGGCGCACGGTCACCTTCCACAACGATGCTACGGATGCGTTCCCCACAACCCTCGAGCGCGCCGGGACCATTCCAGGGCGTATCATGGGCCTGTCGCAGCCCGAGGGTATCAGTCAGACTCCAAACCTTGTTCCTATCGGCTACCGCACGCTTTCGATCCAAGTCTACGACTCGCAGCGTTTCGACGGGCCCAAGTCGGGTGCCAAGAAGGACGAGGACGACGCGAACTTCTTCGGCAAACTCGATTTTCACTCCATTACACCTACCGAAGTCTGCAACCGCTTCAATGTGTCCATTGACATTGGCCTCGACTCGTCGGCTGCGGCCAAGCGCCTCACGCGCAATGGGCCGAACACTCTTTCCCCTAAGAAGAGTCAGCTCTGGAAAAAGCTCCTTCGCTACGTGTTCGGTGACTTCTGCGCAATATTGTGGATAGGTGAGGCTCAGCGTATCGTGAATGTCTTTCTGCAAAACTGACATGCCGTCATCGAATGGGTGTGGTCATCTTCTTCATTTCGTGGAAGCCCCTTGGCAAGCCGCCCGCACCCTACAACCTCGCACTCGCCATCGTCGTCCTCATCGTTATATTCCTGCAGGCAATCTTCAGCGGCCTGCAAGACTGGTCCGCGCAGCGAGTGATGGACTCTATTCTCAACCTTCTACCGGAGAACGCCGTCGTCATGCGCGATGGCCAGCCCAAGAGCATACCGTCCAGCGAGCTCGTCGTTGGCGACGTTGTTCAGTTGACGACCGGCCAGAAGGTCCCAGCGGACATGCGGATCATCAAGGCGTCCAACGACCTCAAGTTCGACAAGTCGATTCTCACGGGTCAGTCGTCTTCATCGATCGTATACCCGAAACGAAACTGACTCGGCGCTTTCAGGTGAATCTGAGGAGGTCGCTGGCATGGTTGACTCGTCGGAGCCCAACTTCCTCGAAGCTCACAACATCGCTCTCCTCGGCACGCATGTCTGCAACGGCACGGCAACTGCCGTCGTTGTTCTTACCGGTGGCCGAACTGTCATGGGCCGGATCAACAAGCTCACCAACTCTGCTGTCGAGCAGCGGACGAACCTCCAGAAGGAGATCTCCCGCTTCGTCTTCATCATCATAGGCCTCACCATCACTCTCGTTCTCATCATGCTCATCACCTGGCTTGCGTGGCTCCGCAAGGACCATTTCACCTTCCTCCCTACGGTCGGCATCCTCACCAACCTCATGTCCCTCATCGTCGCCTTCATCCCTGAGGGCATGCCCATCGCAGTGGCACTTACTCTCTCTCTCGTTGCACGGCGGATGCGGGACGCCAAGGTGTTGCCGAAGTCGCTTTCGACCGTCGAGACGCTCGGCGTCGTCAACGTCATCTGCTCGGACAAGACGGGGACACTCACCGAGAACAAGATGTCCGTCGTCTCCTTCGGCTTCGTCGACCAAGCCCACACCCGCGAGAACGGCGTCCCGCACGAATCAGCGTCATTCGGCGAGCTCAGAAAGGCAATGGTGTTGTGTAACGACGCTTTCTTCGACCCGTCGACGGAAGGCCTTCCACTCGAGGAGAAGCTGGTTCAGGGCAACGCCACCGATGGCGCGCTCTTGCGGTTCGCCTCGTCTCTTCCCGACGGCACAGACACCATCAACAAGTCCTACGCTCGCGTGTTCGACGTCCCGTTCAACTCAAAGAACAAGTTCGCTTTGACCTACATCGAGCGCAAATCCGGCGAGAAGGGCGACGGTCACATCCTCGTCAAGGGCGCACCGGACATCCTTATGGCTCGCTGCGTCTCGTACATCTCCGCTGTTGATGACGGTCACATCAAGGCGTTCGACGGCGAGGCGAAGCGTGCGTTGGTCAAGACCCAGGAGGCATGGTCCCGTCGTGGCGAGCGTGTCATCCTTCTGGCCCAGCGCGTATACAAGCCCACCCATCAGTCCGGCACCATCGACTTCGAGCAGGAGCTCGCGGAGGAGGCAACGCGCGACCTCACCGTTCTTGGCCTCGTCGGTATCCTCGACCCTCCTCGTAGCGACATCCCGCAGACCGTCAGCGAAGTTCGTCGCTGCGGCGCTAGATTCTTCATGGTCACCGGCGACTTCAGCCTTACGGCGTGTGCGATCGCGCAGCAGATCGGCATCCTCTCTCGCAGCACGGACCCCGACCGTATTCCCGACTTTGAGAAGCTCGGACGGTTCGCGCAGCTCGAGCCAATTCGGAACGAGCGGCTGGCATCCATCGATGGCGGTCTGCTCGTCGAGGGCAAGGAGATCCCGGACGTCACTCAGGAGCAGTGGGATGTCATTTGCAAGTACGAAGAGATCGTCTTTGCGCGGACCACTCCGGAGCAGAAGCTTAAGATCGTCACTGAGCTTCGTGATCGAGGCTGCGTTGTGGCCGTTACTGGTGACGGAGTGAACGACGCACCCGCACTCAAGGCCGCCAACGGTATGTTCCATCACTCGAGTTCATCCCAGTCATCATGCTAACTCTACTTATAGTCGGTATTGCCATGGTATCCGGCAGCGAAGTCGCGATGGAAGCCGCCGACCTGGTACTCATGGGACCGTTCAGCAGCGTCATCGAATCCATTCGCCTCGGTCGTCTTGTCTTCCAGAACCTGCAGAAGGTTATCTCGTATCTCCTCCCCGCTGGATCATACTCGGAGGATTGGCCCGTGGTCTTGAACGTCTTCTTCGGCTGCCCGCTGCCGCTCAGCAGTTTCCTCATGATCATCATCTGTGAGTCCTTTTGCCCATCGACAGCTGCGACGTGTTACTGAAATGCTCGTAAGGCTGCTTCACGGATTTGTGCTGCTGCTTGACTTTGATCTTCGAGAAGGAGGAGTATGACTTGCTATCCGAGCCACCTCGTGACCCGGCCAACTCGCACCTCATTAACCTGAAGATCTATGGGCACAGCTACCTCTTCATCGGCACTATGGAGACTATCATCGCGCACTCGATGTTCTTCTACTACATATACTCAAGCATGGGCATCCCGCCCGGAGGCATGTTCTTCGCTTTCGAGAAGTACACGGACGGGTACTACGGCCACACGCAAGCGGAGCTCAACAAGTGAGATCACTCGTACATCATGCTAGCCGCAGCCCAGCTCACGTCATTACAGTGCACTCAACGTTGGACAGTGTGTCTACTTCGTAACGTTGGTCGTGCTCCAGTGGTTCAACCTGAACTCGGTGCGCAACAAGCGCCGCTCCATCTTCCAGAACGGCCCGCAGCACAACAAGTGGCTCCTCGCCGGCCCAGTTGCGAGCTTGGTGATTGCGATCGGTGTGACAGAAATCCCTGGAATCCAGGGTTTGTTCGGAACGGCCAGCGTGCCGATCAAGCACTGGCTGCTTCCGATTCCCCTCGGCGTTGGGCTGCTTATGATGGACGAGCTGAGGAAGTTGGCGGCTCGGACATGGCCCAACGGCTTCATTGCAAAAATCTCCTGGTGATGTGTGCGGCCTGGTGTGTGGGTTTCGAGGATTGCATGTATGCCCATCGTATATCATAGGAATAATAGACGCATCTACAGTAAGGCACTTTTTGCACTTTCGCGTCGTTGACCTGATCACTCGAGAGTCGAAGCACTGGGCCTAGTCGAGTTGAGCAATCGTACACAGCTGCAGGAGAGCTACCACTCCCCAATTCTCTGCGCGTCTGTAATCTTTTCTGGACTGAGACTCGAGGAGAAGCCACAAGCACACGTGATGGGTTCATCCAGCCGAGAATCTCGTGTAGCTACACCGAGATGAGACCACGGCAGTTGAATTATGAATGCGCAGGTAGCATGTGTCAATGCAGAAAGACTGTGCACTTTTGACGACACGGGAAATCTCACACAAAGATGCCACACAAGGACCATTCCATCAAGTTGCGAGTCTGAACTCAAGGAATAAGGCCCTCTCAAGGAGTCTAACAATCACAAGATGGATTGTGAATAGTATTGGAACTGGACGTGACGGCGTTAGTTGGCAACAGTGCTGGTTCACGCCGACGAGACCTACAGAGTCGTAAAGACGTGTCCAGTTCGACCCAACTGACGCCTCGATCAACCGGTCGCAGTGCTCGCCGACGAGTGCGTGCGTGAGCGTCGGCTGGAAGCGCTCCCGTAGCTGCGCAGCTGTCTGCGTCCCGAGAGCGGCGAAGCAAGGAAAGGAGGAGTCTTTCTGCATCAGCTCTACGAGTGCTGTGGTGTACCATGTGAGCGCCGTTCTCGCAGGACGAACGGAGACATAAGACGTACTGATGATGCGATCGCAGTGCTTTCTAGCCGCTAAGAAACCTTCATAAAACAGACGCTTGAACTCCAGGTACGCAGCACCGTCTATTCCTCCAAGGACCTCGACGTATTCCAGAGGGAGCTTAAAGGGTGCTGCCTCAAAACCAATATTGCCGGGTGACTGCGCCTTGTTAGCACGATCAAAATAAAAGGTAAGTAACTCGCCATCGACAGGATGTAGCCAAAATCGATGTTGATCATATGGCCTTCACGATCTAAAAGGATATTGCCGTTGTGTCGGTCCTTGATTTGCAACAGATAGGACACAACGGAATAGCCGGCGAGTGACTTGGCAAAGTTGCGCTGTGCTCGGACAAACTTGGCCAGGCTTGGGTCGCCATAAGTCTGTGTCATAGAAGATCAGACAGCGTCGATCCTGCATGAGGTCATCCGCACCGCTTTGAAGTGGTCCATAACAGTGACATGCCCAAGCCGTCCTTCTGCTAGGCGACGACCATACTCGGCCTTCTTGATCGAGTGGATCGACACGGCGTCAGTGATGGTCTCTACCAGGCCCGAGTCACCACTGGTGGCTAGGATGCGGTAGCTGCACCAAAGTCAGCTCCGCTTACCCGCATATCGCCTCAAGAGCGAACGCACTATCGTACCCAACACTGGCACCCTTCCTCAATCCAGATTTGGCGGAAGGTCTGGATGAGATGCGTTGCAAGTTGCTCCTGACGAAGGTCTCCTCCTGTCTTGACGATGCACGAGAAAAGGTCCCATGATACTGAGGCCCAAACGTTCAACAATACGTCCCCTCCACTCATCTTCTGGGAACTTACCAAGATGACCGTATGGTGAGCCCTGCCGTATGCGCGCTTTCTTCGCCGCCCAACTCTCGCTGAACACAGCAGCACTGGGATCACTTTTGTCAAGCTCTCTCAGAATAATGTTCTCGTCCTCCGTTGTCTTGCCGGTAGCCTCCGCGGTACCCAAGCGCGCAGTCGCCACGCTCCTCGACGCAGCAGAGCCAACGTGTGTCTCCCGCATGCGAGCCACCCGCTCCTTCTCGAGGTCGAGCATCTCCTGCATGATCCGGTCCCGAATTACGCCGGCCTGAGCCGCACTCAACCGACTCTTGCCAGAGGCGGCTCCAGGTCGAAGGGAAGGGTGAACCGGCCCTTTCGGCGCAGCGCCAGGTGCTGGAGAGGGACCGGAGATAGTCACCGGCTCGGTGATGCCTGCATTGAGTTGAGCCAGCATGACTCCAGCCGTACGCATCCTCTCGGAGTATTCCTGCATGCTCAGACCTCCCCCGTTGTCGCCCAGCGTATTGTCCTGCTCTAGGCTTGGAGTCCCTGGTGCAGATGGTCCTCCAGAGCGTGACCATGCTGCCGCGTCGAGGTCACGGTTCTTAGGTGTACGTCGAAGTACGATCGATTCGGACAGGTCTGCGACAGCATGTGCAGCCAAAGGTGCAGATCCGTACAACTGCTCAACGAGATCTACCTCTTCGTCGTCGGTTGGTGTAGGTGGGATGAGGTTTGTGTCAGGAGAGGCAAAGCTGACGGAGCGAATGGGAGGCGGCCCAGGATCTTCATCATGGCCATCTGTCGAGGCGTTACCCTTGCGGGTTGCACCTGTACCCGGACCAAATGTGGTCATAGCCGTGGAGGATCCCTTCTTTTCCATTTCCTTGCTGATGATCTTCTTCAGGGTTTCCTTGTTTGAACGCTTCAAAGGATTGAAATCGAGATCGCCGGACAGGACCTCGAGCATCAGCACGTACGGTGCCCGCTCAGCCGAGTTCAGGACGACAGACTCTCCGGGTGGGATGCGTACAATACGGTGGTGCGGCTCGGGTACTCCACGTGGTGACGGCGCGTCGGCAGAGGCACACCAGAGGGGCATGCACACCTCAGCCGGGAGGGCGTGGTTGAGTGCAGTTAGCTCTGCACGCAGTGCAGATACACGTGCGGGTCGTGGGACAACGAGCAGCCGGTTCGCGATAGCCTCGAGTGCGACCAGGAAGCGTAACTCTGATCGACAGTAGTGCGATCGCAAGAGCTCTGCTTGCGTTGGGAGATCGTAGCGATGAAGGGTGGCGTCAACCGAGTGAGCAGGGCTTGGTCGATGTCGGCTGAGCGCCGAAGGCAAGGATGGAGACGAATGAGAAGGTGACGAAGCGGGAAGAGACGGCGCGGAGTCCATCTGGCCCAGAGGATCAATCGATGCTCTTGATCGAGGAAAGTTGAGGATGTGTGAAGGAATATTGGGATTTGTCCTGGCCGCTAGAACAGCAGGTAAACTCGAAGAGGGAGACATGCTCAGATTGGGCGTAGATGGGGATGAGTTATTGTCCATGAGTGCTGGTGACTCAACCTCATCTTCAAGACTATCGAGAGAAGGTCTGCTGCTACCTGCAGCAGACTCTTCTTGCTGAAGGCTCCTGAGGTCATTCCCAT
The DNA here is from genome assembly GCA_002233555.1 of Limonomyces culmigenus. Classification (NCBI taxonomy): domain Eukaryota; kingdom Fungi; phylum Basidiomycota; class Agaricomycetes; order Corticiales; family Corticiaceae; genus Limonomyces; species Limonomyces culmigenus. The sequence goes on along the minus strand of LCTX01000317.1, from coordinate 16,034 downwards.
CGTGATCTACGCGTCCTTGTTCCAACGCCATCTCGCCAGCCACGGCAGTCAGCGTGGGCAATCCTGGTGCACCAGCCAAGGCGAGTCCCATCCCAACGAGTGCCGGAGTGAGTTGTTCTTTGACCCGCTTTCGTCTTCTTGTGAACGATAGAATGGGGTTCGACGATGTCTGAGCCGATGTCCCATATGGTCCGGTAGGCTGTTGTGGCGGATCGCCGAACACGAGCTCGTGACACGCGCGGAGGACGCGTTGGCAGGCTGCGAACGAGCTACTAGGACCGCTCGTTGACGCGGCGCGTTTTGCGGAAAGATCATGCAGTGCGGCCTGCATGAACCACAGTGTCAAGAGAGCCACATGTGTAGAGTGCTCCGAAGTATGGATGACGAACGACTCTAAGGCTCGGGATGAGGACGGTCGAGTGAGGAGAAGATGACTGTACCATTTTAAGAGAGTGCTACACGGTGGCTAGTTTGAGACGCACCAGATAAAGTCCCAGACATCATGTACATCCGCGGGTGGTAGTTCCCGGAGGCGACGGACAATATAGTACGTGATGCCAATGTGGTCCGAATAGAGCGCGAGATATTGAAGCGCTACGTGCACGTTGAAGAACGACGGCGAAAGGAACAGTCTGAGTAGGAGGGCGTGGCTGCCATGACCGGACATGTGCGGTGGACGAGAGGGAGGACCGGGCGGCCGGGCCGGCATGCGTGCTTTCGCCACGTCTGCCTCAAGCAGCTTCGATTTCGTCTGTCTCTTTCCCTCCGAAACGATGATGTTCTTGTCGTGGTTATTACCGGCAGTACTTGGCCTGGCGGCCTCGGCAGTCAGTGTCGTGGCCGATGCTACTCATTCTCAACTGGTCAAGCTTGCGGCTGCTAATTCTAATGGGGTGATCCCACTTGATTCGCGCACATTCGACATGGTCACCTCTTCTCGGCGCAACTGGACTGCGACCGTGCACCTGACTGCTATGGACCCTCGTCGTCGCTGTGGACCTTGCAAGTATGTCCAACATGCACGTTCGTGCTTCTACAATAAGCTAATCTGATCGCAGGGAGTTCGATCCATCCTTCAACGCCGTCGCCAAGTCTTGGGCGACCCTACCTGCAGCCACACGCGACACTCACTTCTTTGCTACCCTTGACTTTGACAATGGCCAAATGGTCTTCCAGTCGGTGTGTTAGTCGGCGTGGTCGCTGTTCGCCTCATGCTAATTATAGCCGCCATGCAGCTTGGTCTTCAATCGGCCCCCGTCGTCTACGTGTACCCGCCCACTGAGGGCGACAATAAAGTTGACAACCCTAAAAGCCCGTTCATCAAATACGACTTCTCCAAGTCAGTGCTGATTGGGTCCTAGATCTAGGCTTGGCTAACCTGCATATTCTCATTCTAGCGGCTTTGATGCTGGTCCACTTGCCGAGTCACTCTCAAGGCACACTATCGTGCCCATCCCGTACCGTGACCCGATCGACTGGTCGAAGTGGTTCACCGGGCTCGCGTCGCTCGTGCCAATTGCGCTCTTAGCTCGTTACATTGGCCCTGCCTTTGCGTCACGCTGGACCTGGGCGTTCGTCACCCTCACCACGTCGCTTATTATGACATCTGGGTTCATGTTCGTTCGGATCCGTGGAATGCCTCGTAAGGCGCCCAGCGGCGATTGGATCGCTGGTGGATACCAGAATCAGTACGGCCAAGAGACGCAGGTCGTGGCTGGATTGTGTAGGTTCTACCTCACACCATTTATGATCAGCGTTCTGATTTGTTCTAGACGGGCTTTTGGGCGCCTCGTTCCTCATGCTGACTCTGGTGGCCCCCGCCCAAACCTCGCGCTACAGGCAGAAGTTACAGATCTGGGCCTTTACGGCCGTTATCTTCGTTGTCTTCTCCATCCTCATCTCCTTATTCCGCGTCAAGAGCGCACGTGAGTTCAAATTATTCACAACTGTCAAGAGTCCGACTGATAGATACTTTCAGAGTACCCTTTCCGGCTCCTCATCTAGACACCATGTCGGATGAAAACTACTAGGCGAGCTATGCCCGGGGTACGGCGGGTGTTTCAGAAAAGCGACAGCGCTCCGTATCTGTATGTTATCCCAATGCAATACTCCATCATCTGCAACACATCTCCAGTTTACCAAGAGCAAATGCATATTGAGTAGTACTAGATATAGAGTTGGTAGAATATTGCAGGCAGGGAAACATCAAGAGCAGGGCAGAGAGACGTAATCATTCTTGAACATGGCCACCATTCTTGAACAAGAGCTCTGCCGGTTCAACAAACTCGGTGACAGCTTTGAGGATGTGTTGGAGCTGTGTCTCGAAGCGGGTGTGGTAGTTGTCTTGGAGAGTCTTGAGCGCTGGCTCCGTGTACTCCCTGATGTGCTCGTCGATGCGTGTCTGACTTGCGGCGACGACTGCGGCTGTGCGATCGGACTCCGTTGTGAACCTCTGGAGAGATGTCTCAAACGTGCCAAGCTCGTCTTCGAGATTGTTCCAGGCTGCTTCGCTCTTGGCCCGCTGTTCTTCGAGCTATTCAAAGATTAGGCTATGACACACACATACAAAGTTGCGAGTTACCTTTGCATGAGACTCGATGACCTGAGTCTCCAACCGGGCGAGGTCTTCCTGCACCTTGGATCGGGCAGCGTCATTCTGTCGTTCGTCGAAGGCCTCCGTGAGTTTATCCACCGCCGCCTTCAACTGCCTATACCTCTGCTCCTCGTCCTGCAGGGTTCGCTCGACAAGTTGGCCTTCTTCGGGGGCTATTCTCTCGAGCTCGGCCGTGACGGCAGCATCCAGCCGCGACGGGAAAGTCTCGTTGAGATACTTCGCCAGCGAAGCGAGCGCCAGGTCGTCCTCGTCGATCTGCTCTCGCTGCCTTCGGATGTCGGCCTCCATCTCGGGCGAGGAGATCCGCGCGCGCTTCGACGCTTGGAAGCTACTGGAGCCCTCCGACTGCGCCTCGAGTAAAAGAACGTCGACGCGCTTGTGTGCCTGCTTGACACGTTCCTGCTGCTTGGTGAGCCACCCCATGACATCTTCCTGAAGATATCTGAGCGCGTTTTCCTCCTCGGGGTCGGCAGCAACCGGCTCCGGCTCCGGTGTTGACTGGAAGTTCTCGAGGGCATCGAGGTACGTCTTGTTCTTGACTCGAGCCTTCTCGAGCTCGATTCTGGCCTCCCTCTTTTTCGTGTCGCGGATCTTCTGCGCGAGGGGCCCGATATTGTTGTATATCGGAGATCGCAAGATAGCAGAGACTTTCTTGTACCTGGCTTCGGCCGCCTCGAGTTCTGTCATGGCATCAACAGCAGCTACGAAGAGACTGGATGCGTGTTATCAGTCTGCTTTATGTGGAGAAGTGTAAGCTTACGTTTCGACGTCGAACAGCTCGGCGGCAGGAATCTCGTACGCCAATCCCTCGAATTGTGACTGGTGCGTCGAGGGGTCGTCCTGGTCTTCTCGGTTGCTGTGGGTATTCCGGTCGGATCCATATTTGCTTCGCTTAGGGTGCGACACGCGGGTGGCCGATGAAGTGGCATCATGTCGGTCTGGGTCTTGTACAGTAGATGACGAGCCGTAGATCTTGTCAGGCATGCGACTCGGCACGGCAGCGCTGTGATGAGAGCCCCAGGCGTCGATGCTCGGGGTGTTCTCGTCCGTGTTCATCTCGTCCGCTGGCCTTTCAGTGCTGCTAGCTGACTGAGACCACCCATTGTCGGTGGCGGGGGCTTTCCCTTTCGCGGTGGTCTCACCCCGCCGGTTCAAGCTGGAGCCCCAGCCCGTGCTCGTGCTCGTGCTAGGCTGTTCTTCACCCCGTCCACTGCTGGCTGCAGGTTTATCATCCCAGGCACCACTGCCGCCGGTGATCGAGTCCCATCCCAATCCTGACGAAGTGGAAGCCACTGGCTCCTTGCCTTTGGCTGGAGTCGCTGTCTGGCCCCATGTGCTAACCGGTGCGGCAGTGCCGGCCGATGCACTACCAGTACCGCGTACCGACGTTTCACCCCACGCACTCGAGGCCGCGTCTGATTTGCCCCACGCACCGGCTACTGATTTGTCAGTGATCTTCTGGGCACTCTTGTCGACATCCATGGCTGCTGCACGGACAAGTTTAGGCGCCGAAGTTGGATACACACAGCATGGATGGACGTACCACCGGACGATGTTGACCGTCCCCATCCCGTGACTACCGTGTCTGCCTGAGGCGAGTCAACAGCCTTGCCCCAATTGCCTCCACCCCATCCAGTGGTATCAGACGCGGCTCCGGAGCCCCTGCCGCTGCTGTCGTTCCCGGTTGCAACTGACTCGACTGGCTGACCCCACGCGTTGAGGATCGGCTCGGCAGAGCCACTGCTACGGCTTGGAGCAATTGGCTGACCCCATGCATTTGTGACAACCGCATCTCCAGTCGCCTTGCTACCGGAGGGAATGGGCCCTCCCCATGCATCTTGGCCGCTTGAAGAATTCGGTGGATCCCAGCTGCCGCCGCTCTTCTCGTTCACCTTTGATTGGCTTGCGCTTGCGCTGAGGTCGCGCTTGCCACGGCTGCCCCACCCAGAGTCCCCATCACACGGTGTGTTGTTGAAATCATTTCTTGAAGGGTTGCGACCTGGACCGGCTGACGAACCGGTCCACTGCGCCTGCGGGAGTACAATCAGCTTGAACTGCTTGACATATCGGGCAAGACTAACGTCATCTATCCATGCTCGTGCTGCTTCCCATCCCGAATCGTTGGGATGGAGGAAATAGCAGTCCTTGCGCCTGCACCCATCACCATACTATAAAGCCGTGAGCAGACAATCATAAGTCTTGACACAAAACAACGCAAACCTTGCATCTCTTGATAGCTTGGCTCATGACGTGAGGACTAATAACATGCGGGAGCTCCCAACACACGAGCTATGAGAACCAGCGCTGCCTGTGAGGCAAAGGTATGCCGCAGTCGACGTAGCGGAGTGAAACGAAGCCAGTGCGGGTCTACCGCGTCCACTCGGGTCTCCTCCGAGTCTGTCTCCTCCCTTCACCTCCTCTCCGCGGTGCTCTACCACCGCGACCGCGCGCAGTTAGCAACACAAACCTATGCAGCTGACATGAAACTCAACTTACAACGCGCGCGGTACCGTGCGACACTGCCGATCTGCTGCGGCCAGTGCTTGCCGCTGCTCCGCAGTGAAGGAAAGCAAAGTCGACCCCGCAGTATATCTATCGCTCTTGCGGAGCCTCCTTTAGCTAGAAGGATATCGAGCGTGATGACTGTGCTCCTGCTCTGACCTGCTCTTGCCTTGCGTTCATGCTTCAGCCACACACGTCTTCGCCGCTCTATCCAACGGCGCTTGCGGGATCTCAAGCCGAGAGTGTGCTCTACGGTAGATCTGGGTGCACAAACAGCTGACTCTTACTAAAGGATACCAGGCTTTTGTCTTCTTTTATTTCCTGCTACATTCTTCATCTTCCGTCAAAAACTAGCGGACATTCCCGTCCATGCACGAAGGCCCCAGCATGTTCTCATAACAGGAACAGGGATTCTCTTTATTCTGATCACTCTGGTATGTCATGTCTTCATTGTAGATGTGCAATATTCACCTCGTCGAATCAGCATTGGATCATAGATGTACTGAAGGTTAATATCATTGATGTGCACTTTCTCAACTGGACAGGCGTAGTCGCTTCGACCATCTTCGAATGCGAGCTCCTTGTCGCGGATGCCTTGCTGGTGAACCTTGTGCTTTATTCGGCTTCAAGACATAGTCTAACGCGCGATGCACAGATGTATCGGGTGTACATTGTCTGGGGTCGAACCATTGCGGTCATCATCATGCCCGGATTGTGCTTCCTTGCCTCGCTTGGTTCGTTCAAATGATACATCCACTGAAAGTGCTACCATAAGCTGATCACTCAACAGTCTCAATCATTGCACTATCAGTCAGCATCGCTACAATGGAGCCCGACACACCCTATAGCCGAGAAACGGATGCGTAAGTAACTGCTTGACGGAGCCATTATACCTGTTTGACATGTACCACCAATAGCTGGGCCATAGTAGTCTTTGTGTCGAGTCTATGGTAAGTGTAAACATTCTTCGGGGTTTCTGTCGGAGCGCCTAACAATGAAACGTCCATAGTACGAACATCCAAGCTGTGGGCACGTGTATTCGTCTCCAGAGAGAACGCAGTCTCTGATCTCTACCAACAGGCCTCATAGCGTACAAGATGCAGGGATTGATTAAAGACGCCATTCGGTATAGCCCCATGGTATGTTCATCGCTGACGCACCGCGGTATCCGTTTCCTGACTCCTCCTCAGTCACTTCTTTACATCATCATTGAGAGTGCGGCGATCCTGTGGTGAGATTTGTTCTTTATTTGCTCTACAGTCTCTTACCATGCGTCGGGCTTCAGTCTTGTCACATTGGTCATCGTGATCGCTCTCCTCACAGGTGCAGACAAGTTGCTTTCAGTTATGATCCAGATTGTGCGTTCGTCTCGTTGCGTTTACGCTGACCGTACCTAACGTTTAGTCCAGGCATCGCCAATTTCAGGAATCTGTCTCTGTATGATCACACTTCGCGTAAGTTTGGTCAAGCACGTTCATAACAGAAGCATACCTGCTCCAACCATCTCGCTTATCCCAATGCTTGTTGACCGGCCCTCGTTCGTCAACGATTTGACTAGGAGCAACTTGCATTCGCACTGCTCCCAAGATGCCTAACGTCAGGCTTGGACTGCGCTTCCTACACTCATCCAAGCTCGAGTCACGTTCTGAAGTTGGCGTGTAGTGCAATATATAATACATGTGATGTTGAATGGACGAGGTAAACAAAGCAAGAAACTCCCAAGAACCCTGTTGAATGGTGCCGAGCCACGTTGAAGTAGCGCGGACGTTCGCGCTGGCACGTCTGGTGAAGACGTAGGCGAGGTGCGTCTGATGAAGACGGATGTTTTTGCATGTGATCGCGTACTCAGAACAACCCAAGGACACGGCCCGTCTCTGGGTCGAGACCGACCTCCCAGAAACCTGATGGAGGCCATTACTAAAAGCCTAACACGCAGAACAGGGCACATACCTGGACGTGTGCCAAGACCGGGGAGCGTCTGCATGTCACCGAGGAGCGGATACAGGAAGCCGGCACCGGCGGATAGCCGAACCGCACGGATGGGGACTGTGAAGCCAGTGGGGACGTTCTTCAGCTTGGGGTCGTGGCTGAACGAGTATTGCGTCTTCGCCATGCAGATAGGGAGGTCACCGTAGCCTTGAGCCGTGTAGGTCTCGATCTGCTTGCGAGCAAGCTCGGAGAGCTCGACACCGTCCGCGCCGTACACGTCCCGGCAGATCACGCCAATCTTCTCCTCGATCGGGAGGTCGAGCGGGTACAAGAACTTGAACGCGCTTTCGCCCTCGCACGCGGAGATGACAGCCTCGGCGAGCGCGACCGCACCCTTGCCGCCCTCGGCCCAGTGGTTGGACACGACGGCCGCGTCGGCACCTCCTGCCAGCGAGAGCTCACGTACGAGCTCGAGCTCTGCGGGCGTGTCGCTCGAGAACTGGTTCACGGCGACGATGACCTTGAGGCCGAACTTCTTGGCGTTCTCGATGTGCTTCACCAGGTTCTTGCAACCCTCGCGGAGCGTGACGAGGTCCTCCTTGGTGTACGTGTCCGCAAGCGGCTTGCCCGGGGTCACGTCTGGTCCACCGCCGTGCATCTTGAGCGCACGAGTGGTAGCAACGATGACCGTGGCGTCGGGCATGAGGCCAGACACGCGGCACTTGATGTTGCAGAACTTCTCGAGACCCATGTCCGCACCGAACCCGCCCTCGGTGAGGACGTAGCCAACACGGTCAGGCTCGTCACCCTGCTCAGTTCCCGCAAGCTTGAGTGCGACGCGGTCCGCAAGAATGGACGAGTTTCCGTGCGCAATGTTCGCGAAAGGACCAGCATGGACGAAGACCGGTGTGCCCTCAAGCGTCTGCATCAGGTTCGGCTTGATCGCGTCCTTCATGAGCACAGCGAGAGCACCGCCAACGCCGAGGTCGTCTGCGGTGACGGGCCGGCCCTTCTTGTCCGTGGCAACAACCATCGCGCCCAGGCGTTCGCGCATGTCCGCAAGCGAGGTGGTGAGCGCCAGAACGGCCATGACCTCGGACGCCACGGCGATGTCGAAGCCGGTTACACGCTCATGGCCCTGCTCGGTCGAGTTCTGGCCGATCGTGATCTTCCGGAGGAAACGGTCGTTCACATCCAGCACACGGTTCCACGTGATCGTGTCTGCGTCGATGTCGAGCCGGGCAAAGTCCGTGATCTCCTCCGGGGTGAGCTCGTTTGGCTCCGTCTTGGTGATCCCGAGCTTCTGGAGTCGCTTGAGCATGAGTGGCGCGAAGGCGCGCTTGCCCTTGGTGGTCGGCACGAGTCGGCTGTACAGTGCCTTGTCCGACTGGGTCTTCTCGTGGAACATGCGAGCGTCGAGAGCGGCTGCGAGCAGGTTGTTCGCCGCAGTCACTGCGTGTATGTCGCCGGTCAGGTGCAGGTTGAACTCGTCCATCGGGATGACCTGGCTGTAGCCGCCTCCAGCAGCACCACCCTTGATGCCGAAGGTGGGACCCTGACTCGGCTGGCGCACGCATGCAAACGCGGGGCGACCAAGGTGCGCGCCGAGAGCCTGTGCAAGGCCGATTGTCGTGGTGCTCTTGCCCTCGCCGAGCGGCGTGGGCGTGATGCCGGAGACAAGGACGTACTTGCCGTCGCGCCGGTGGGCCAGACGGTCCAGCACAGTAAGGTCGACCTTGGCCTTGGCACGCCCGTACAGCTCCAGCTCACCCGGCGCGAGCCCGATCTCGGACGCGAGCACGTCGATGGGCTTGGGGATCTGGGCCATCGCGATCTCGATGTCGCTCGGCACTTTTTCGAGCAGCGTAAGCGGGAGCGGGGTGATCTTGCGGGTACGTGCACGGTCGAAGATGCGGTCGGCCGAGGCAAGCGTGTTCGACATCAGCAGTGCGACGGTCATCGGGCCAACCCCTCCAGGAACGGGAGTGATGTGGCCTGCAACTTGCGAGGCGGAGGCAAAGTGGACGTCACCAACGAGACGTTGGCCAGACTTCTTGCTCTTGTCGGGGATGTAGTTGATCCCGACGTCGATGACGATAGCACCGGGCTTGATCCAGTCTCCGTGAACGAACTCGGGCTTGCCAATAGCAGCGACCACAATGTCGGCGGTCTTGACAATTTCCGAGAGGTTCTTCGTCCGCGAGTGGCATTGCGTTACGGTGGCGTCCTTGTTACGGAGCAGAGCCGCAACGGGGCTGCCGACGATGTCGGAGCGACCAAGGACGACTGCGTGTAGACCAGAGAGATCGACCCCAGTGGACTCGAGGAGCTTGATGACGGCGTTGGGGGTGCATGGGGTGAAGAGAGGGTCGCACGCCCGAGAGGAGAGATGCCCGATGTTGTACGCGTGGAAACTAGATTGCTGTGTCAGCAAAGGCCCGTGCGAAGGAGAAAAATATTGGGCTTACCCGTCGACGTCCTTCTGGGGGCTGATCGCCTCGGTGACCTCGCGCTCGCCTTCTACACTGACGTCGTCGCCGAGAGGGAGCTGGACAAGCACACCCGACACGTTGTCATCTCCGTTCAAATCCTCGACGACCTTGGTGACCTCAACGGCGGTGGCCTCCTCGGGGAGAGCCACATGACGGAACGCGATACCGACCTCCTCGGCAGCCTTTGCCTTCATGCGCACATAGACCGAGCTGTCCGGGCGCTCGCCCGCCTGGACGATGGTGAGCTGGGGCGCAAACCGCGGGAACTGGCTCCGCTTGGCCGCAATCCGCGACGCGACGTCGTTGCGGATGGACCTGACGCATATATGAGTACGCGCTGGCATTCAGCCATTTACAGTTACTGACTGCGCGAGGGCCGTGCCGTCGATGATCTTCGCCTGAGAGGCCATGACGCGTGCAGAGAGAGAGAGGCGGCGAGATAACCGATCCGCCACCAGACTGCAGCCTCGTATCGGGCCGATCATCCCGTTTTTTCGTGGCTGTTCCTCTCGCTGGCGCGTTTCTTCGACGGGGCTGGGAGGGGGTGACAGAAAGCTCTACGCTCCTTGACTGCTGGGTTTTTGGTCCAGTGAGGGGCCGTCGTTGACTCGTGGGTTCGGCCGACAGCGACCGTGCTCAATATTGCGCGACCGCAACGCGACCGTCGAAAACGCCGCGCACGTGAGCGTAGTAGAAACTCCGGTCAGGGACCGGAGTTGGTTCCAATTTGGTCTTTGCGGTGGTTATGTGGTCAGAGAGATCAACTGAAGGACGGAGGGTGATAGGCAAGTTGCTAGCATTACGGAATATCATAGATAGCGCTGACTGATGCGAAGCAAATGTGTTGCCTAGTCAAGATCGTGCGGGGACTTCCAATGTGACCACAGGAAGTGCACAATGGTGATCTCAGTTGTACTTCTCCGCATTTTATGCCTTCTGTGGGCCCCATGAGTGCATAAGATGGCAGGGGGGAATGTCCAGGAGGAAGTGGAGGCCAAGTTGAAGCCTTACACATGCCCAAATGCAGAAGCATGTCACGTGTGACCTATCGGCGCTTGTCCGAAATTTCGTTGAACTGCTTCGCCTCTAGTCCTCACTCTCTGCAAATATGGCGAAGCGTCGCAAGAACAGAACGCATCTCAAGGGCGGAACTGCATCCTCTGGGGCAGCAACTGTCGACCCTTCTGTGCCCAAATCCTTCGTGATTCGACATGGGCCAGTCGGAAGCTCACTCACCCAGCTGGTGCGAGATATGCGCCGGCTCATGGAGCCTCATACGGCAAGCAGACTCAAGGTCTGCATAGCGATAACCGACCCTCTTCTATATGCTGAACATGTAATGCAAAGTGAAGGAGCGAGCACGCAACAAGCTCCGCGACTTTTTGTCCATCGCGCCCGCTCTGGGTGTCTCGCATCTTCTGGCCTTCACACTGGCGCCCGTTGCGCCTGTACTTCGTCTCGTTCGACTGCCGGCTGGTCCCTCCCTTACCTTTCGAATCGAGCGGTACAGCCTCTGCAAGGACATCCGTGCCAACTCGAAGCGCTCTCGTTCCATCGGCCTCGAGTACCTCTCTCCTCCACTGGTGAGTGTGTATACCCCTGTTCACAAACATCTATCTAACTATGCTTCTTAGCTTGTGCTGGCCTCGTTCCCACCACCTGGTCCCAACACACCTCCACATATCCCGCTCCTTATGAAGTCCTTCCAATCTCTCTTTCCGCCTCTCTCTCCGCAAACCCTCGCCCTCTCCTCAGCTCGGCGTATCGTTCTCGTTGCCTACGACCCCGACAAGGGTACCGTCGAGCTGCGACATTATGCTATCACCGTCCGCGCTGCGGGCGTCACCAAACGTGTCCGACGCGTGCTCGAGGGCCCAAGCGCGGGTGCGGCCAAGGCTAAAGCCTCGCGAGAGGGCAGCATTGCAGGCTCTGGCACACGTGGAGTTGTCGATCTGAGTCGAGAGAAGGACATTGCGGACTACGTCCTTCGTCTCTCTGGTGCGGGCCCTGCCGATGGCTACGAGAGTGCAGCGTCAGACGCGTCAAGCGCGGCAGGCGAGGACGACGCAGAGGCGATCGCTCTCGCCAGCGATTATGTTGGCCGCAACAACAAAAAGGGCAGCAAACGCGCAGTGCGTCTCGACGAGCTCGGCCCACGTATGGAGCTCCGGCTTGTCAAGATCGCTGAGGGCGTCCCTGGCAAGGAAGGCGAGGTTATCTTCCACGAGTTCGGTCAGTACTCTCGCCGTAAGAATGTAGCTTCGCCTGTTAACCATGCTTGCAGTGACCAAGACGAAGAAGGAGGTCGCCCAGCAGAAGCGGGAGCACGCCGAGAAGGAAAAGCTGCGCAAGGAGCGACGGGAGGAGCAAGAGAAGAATGTGGCCAGGAAAAGGGCGGAAAAGGACCCGTCTGGCAAGAAGGTCGCGTTCGAAGGTGAGGAAGAGGACGATGATGACGAGGAGGACGGTGAAGACGAGCCAATCGATAGCGAGGAGGGTATGGACGACGATGGATGGGATGAGGATGCTGACGTCGATGAGGTGGATGACGAGGACGAGGACGGGAGTGAGGGGAGCGAGAGCGAAGAGGAGCCGCTCCCACCACGGAAAAAGAGGAAATAGTGTATTTATCTCTATGCCGTCCTACAGTATCAATAGTCTATGCCGTTGCTTTGCTCGCAGCGGTCTGAGCAGCCTCTGGTGCCCCTCCGAACCACTTGTCCACAAACATGCCCATACGCATCTTCACACCCTCCCAGTTGTCCAAAGCCGGCCGAACATCGAGGTAAAAGGACGGGACACCTACAAGGGCACCCCGACCAGAGTAATAGTCGATGACATATCGCACTCGAGTGCCGCAACGGTCGACGACCCAGTCGTGTCGGTCGAACGGGGCAGCGTATCTGAGCGATTTGTCAGCTCGGCAGATAAACTTAAGCTAAAGTTGGCTGACGCACCCCATCCATGTCTTCACTCTTGCCCGAGGGCTAATGTCGGCTGGGCGGCCCTTGAAGCTGATAAGTCGCGGGCCTCCGCACGTCTCCGACCCACGGCCGCTCTCCCAACGCATGATCTCTGCCCATGTCCGCTCATTCACGGCATTATGTATTGGAATGACGACCTTCATGTCCGTTGCTTGTGGGTTGTGTTGCTTGCGGGCCATTGCGGCGAAGAACTGGGCCTCGGACGGGTATACCCACTTCGCATCCTCAAAGCCTGCGTCGGTGGTCGCACCACGAGGGATTGACGAAACTTCGCGTGAAGTGGAGAGGCTATGATGGTGATTGGGAGATTCGGGGGATGCAGAGTCGTGTGCAGGTGACGGAGATGACGAGGTAGACCAGGAAGGAAGGAAGGATGCCCAAGTCGAGCGGATGGTGTGGTCCACCGGACACTCTGCCGGTTCGGAGCGCGTCTTTGGTATCGATGCATGGTCAACAGGACATGCTGAAGATGGTGCCGAGGTCGACGAAGAGGCCACAGATGAGTGGTCGACTGGACAAGACATGACGGTGAGAGGCAACGAGTGACCAAGGGCCACTTGCATCACTTCCTCATTTACAAGTCGAATGCTCGCATCCCAATTGGATCTTGATCAAGAAAATATGAATACATTTATACATACACTTTGGTTACAGGTCATATCAATAGTCCGTGCGTGAGTCTTTGCCTACCTTGATGTCCATCACATTGTGTAGACTGGCCCGTCGGTCGAAATCCATGTCCACACGGACAGGTGCTGCCTGCATTGGGAGCCTGAAGCTGGGTACGCGTGGGGGTGACACTGGAGGCGATACTGGAGAGCGGACCCTGCAAAGAGTCAGGAGGCGGTTAAAGCTTGTGGGACGGCAGTCCTTACCATGTCATGGCAGATAGCCGGCTCCGTCGTTCGTCTGCCATCGAATATGCCTTGTTTGAGTATGGATCAGAGTCCCGACGCCCCAGCGCATGTAGCGGAATCTCGGTGCTAATATGCGAGATGTGATGCACGGTTTGGTCTTCATCCTCGGAGGTTACGCGATGCTTGTTCACCGCCACTCGGTAGATGAGAACGATGGGACTAAGTTGCTGGAGAATCGGTTCGTGAGATAGAGAGGTCACACCAACACATTACACTCACTGCTGTAATTTGGAACAGGTACTCGAAGAAGCTCGTCAGGGGAGAGTTCGCAATCAGGAATCCCAAGTAGAGCGAAGCAACGACCACCCAAGCTGCAGCCGATTCGACCATCAGGACAATGACGGTTCCTTGCCAGGAGAATAGAGGCATCCCGAGAGTTGTAACCCCAAACGCTGCCATCGTACGGTTCTGCCTGTAGAGCCTCCATGCAGTAAGGAAAGTTAGGAGTGCGTTGAGCGCAATTGACGAAGCAACGAAGGCAAGAAAGTACGGTGTCGCAGGAGGGCCAAACTGAACGGGATCCTTTCCAAGATGATCCATAACCCCAAGCACTGAGTGGGATCAGTAAAAGCACGCTAACGCACGCACATGTCCAGCTCACCGAACATGGCGACATACAGTAGACCAGGAACGATCAGGATTTTCCTGCTTCGTGTCAAGATGCACCATGTCCGATACATCTATGGTCGTGATGAGCAGCCGTGATCCCGATCGCATGATCGGACTCACGAAGAGCAGATCGTTGAGCAGAATGGGAGGTGTACCCATGATAACACCGGCAGACACAACTGTTGTAGGGCTTGCTGTCCGGTACTTGTCTTGAGACAGGATAGCTCGCGTCCACATAGCCATAAAGACGAAGAAAGCCGAGTTCAAGAACAACATGAAAGAGGTGTATGACAGTAGGATCCGTCGTCCGACGTTGTGGGTGGGCTGCTTCCACAGCAGGTAGATCGACGGAACAGCGAGTAACAAGTAGAAGCCTGCAGATCTATCAGAAGGACGATCGACGACGCAGGTTTAAGAGATGGCTGACCAAAGCCAACGTTGAGGACGAGGGAGCCAGCATATATGCTGTTCAGTGCCACGGTCCAGTCTGATGCAAGTAGAGACATCTTTGAGGCGGCGGGAGCGCTGGGCGTACGATGAAGGCAGCACGTTGGCTTACTTCTACTCTGCTGAAGGCGCGGCCGAGACTGCGAATCTACAAGATCTGATCATCATCGGGACATCGGGACAGCGTCAGCACTGGTTTTTAGCACGCAGTGCTGAGTCTAAACGACGGGCCGCGTGCATTAGACGGGCGGGGAGCAAAGATCATCTCGATCATGGCCGAAACGCCAGGTAGAGGTGTCGGAAACTACGACTGGCTACCGGAGCACTGACAGATGCCGTGCTGGAAGCTCGTGCAGATGACCTCCGAGCCCTCCGATAGGATTCGCGGGGACGAGAGATTGCACGTTTAGCGCTATCCGCAGTCGAAAGCGACAGACGGAGCTCCTGCAGTAAAGCCCAGTCCCGACATCCTTCCCGCCAAAGCGCATGCCGACATAGCTCTCAGAGCTAGATCTGAAGTAGTGGGTCAACCCACGCCGCAATCGCAACTGCACAAAAGCACAGCTAGACTCCGGTCACGTCATCGACCATCAATGTAGGTTTGAGATTGCCGATTGGCACATGGGTGCGCTGCATTTACAGGTTCCACGGGCTCTTCGCCGCCCCGCCCACTTTCTGCGTCAGGTACGACGGCGTTCCGTCTTCCGTGACGTAGAAGCAGTCTTCCAGGCGGACGCCAACCTTGCCCTCGATGTATACGCCTGGTTCATCCGAAAAGGCATGGCCAGGCACGAGAACTGCCTCGGAGCCACCGACCAGGTACGGATCTTCGTGTGTCTCCAAGCCAATGCCATGACCCAAGCGGTGTGTGAAGTATTTGCCATATCCAGCGCCAGCTATGGTGGCACGCGCCGCTTGGTCGACCTGGTATCCGATGGTTCCATTCTTGATGACGGCAAAAGCAGCAGCCTGGGCAGAGTGCACAAGATTCCAAATCTTGAGGTGATCATCCGGAATCTCAGAGTCCGGGAGAGCAAACGTCTGCACAGTCGTCAGCACATGCATCCTCCGCAGGCATCTTCACACACCCTGGTCACATCGCTGCTGTACCCATGTAGGTTTCCCCCGGTGTCGATGAGTGCAAAGTCTGCGTTGCCCAGCGCTCGATCTGAGCCGCTTCCATGCGGCAGCGCTGCATTCTCGCCAAACAGCACAAGCGGCCATGTGTTGGTGAGACCAGCAGAGGCCAACGCCTCCATAATCCACGTTCGAACCTGCGACTCTCGGACGCCCAACGTCATCTTTCTCCGTACGTGCCGGATGGCCAGGAGTGTCGCCTCGTTTGCGCAAGCCATGAGCGCCAGCTCAGCCGGACTCTTGCGCTCGCGAAGTGCACGGATTACGGCAGGGGCAGGCTTGACGTCGGCGCCAGCCTGGGCAAGTCCGGTGGCAACGAGGTGGCGGACTGCGCCGTCGACGTATAGTGGACGATCACGGACAGACTCCGGAAGTGCCTTCAGGAGGGCTGCGTATGGATCCA